>JAMBLF010000369.1:0-298266 GCA_030578115.1 Leucoptera coffeella
GCTTTCCATCTCCGCAATTGCGAAGGTAGTAATTCTATGGACACCTCGAACCCACATGTTAACCAGATAGTCAGTACTCAATGTGACAGGTGGTCAGCCATGTCGCCATTTACAAGCACTAACTATTACCTGTTCGACGAACAGATAGGTTTCCTCACGATGTTATCCCTCGCCGTATAATTCGATGCATTTCGTAAATGTGTTTTTATTACGAGAATGTACATAGAAATTCATTACACTTCATTCCCATTGGTACATGCTCAAGCGGGATTTGAACCCTGTACCCACTGATACAGAGCCAAGCCCCAAACAACTGAGCTACGTCGAATTCACAATACCCAATATAATAATCTTCTTACAAAATTCCCAACAAAAATCACGATTAGTGTAACTCTAACGCTGCCGTCTGTACAAACCCGTAGCGTGGGTGTGAAAGGGTTAAAGGTGCTTAACCCGTTCCCCGCGCAGGTAAATGATTACTAACAAAGTAATTGTCGTATTTTATTTTTCAACATGTGTGGTTACTAATTACAATTTATTGTTGGTACAAGAATCGTTTATATTAATAGCTCTAAGGTAATAGGACAGGTAGATGAAGCTGTTTTTTTTGTTATTTTATTGTTTACAATATAATTAAGCGTGTTGATTAGTTATTCAAGCACCCCCCTTTTGCTTGATGCGTCTATTGATTAAGAACTAAATGGCCTACGGTTCGGTTATATAATATTGTTTCGTAGTGAAGTAGTTTGTGACGATTTCATTTTGAATATCAAGCCTATAATATAATTATTAGTAACCTATTTACAAAGTTTCTTGTCTCCATTTTGGAAAAAGACACACGATTCATAAGTTGGAAATATGCTTATAGGTATCTTCCTAAAGTATATTAAGCTCTTTCAGTATATGTCATAATAATTAGGTATATGTATAAACCTAATACGGCTAGAAAAAGCTACGTACGAGTAGGTGTCATAAAATATTATAATGTAGCTACGTGAATATTATTTTTATAATAGTACGAGTCATTTCTTTTTTAACCTAATTACATTCATACCATAAGGCGCGTGAGCTCATATTCCAAGGTACTAATTTCGCAATAAGCTAGTAATTACTTGCTAGTCTGCTATTAGCGATATTGTGGGAAGACTATGGAGGTAATTTCTGCCATGATGGAACACAAATTATATTGGCTATCCAACACGTTTTACACTTTTCTATTTTATTGAATACTTATGGTAAACTGCGAGTTTGCCCATTATTTTACTTCGTGTGACGAGGTCAATTATTTATAAAATATTAATATTATTGTACTGTCACGCAAGGTGCCTTTTTGATATTCTCGTTATATTATTGCAAAAAGTTATTCTCCTAAAAGGTAAAAAATTTGAGGGGTCGTTAATAAACAGACTTTAGTAAATTCATCACTACACTTCAGTATGTAATCAAGGTTTATTAAAATGTAGTTTATACATTGTAAAACTTATATGTATATGTAAATGAGTACATAGAAACTTAACAGATTGTCATTAAAATATCCAAATATATTTATATTATCATTATCAAATATATTTATATTATAAGGCATGATAAATATCAGCTTATTATTATCATTATAAAATTAATACGTTTACATAATTAAAAATCCAATGAAGATTTACTCAAACCGGGCGTATTAAACACTATCTTTCATGTAACAACTATGCATTCATTGCATATTAAACAAAAACAAACTACCTACTAAAAACTACATAATAGCTTTCAATCCAACTTCAATAAACATTTTTTGCAAAAAAGAACGGAACCCATAAAAACAAGTTACTTTGTCACGTGCCATCAACAGAATGAATGCACCAAGGTACTACGCAAGCGTCAGGGTGCCAAACCAAAATGTGTTGACCACCCCTGTGTTTGATAGGCTAGGAAACAGGGTTCTTTGTATAGGGGTTGTAGGGGTCAATGTTAAATGGATGAGCACCGTAGACAGGTAGGGAAGGTAAACGCATGCGTTGGTTTTAGATACATAGGCAGGAGGTTAGATTGAGGAATTTGGGAATCAAAAAATAAAAAAGGTAGGTTAAGTCGAACGGATAGTATTATGTAAAGGTTTACTTACCTAAAATGCCGTATTTTGCTTACCTAAAATGTATACGCATCATGTAGAGATTCTTGAAGAGTTGCTTTTTAGTTTTGCGTTTAACAATGAAATAATTTTATCACAACCAAAAAAATGCATTGTTAATATCGTTTACGTTTATAACTTACAAATGAACATAAAAATTTATGTTCAATTATGTTCATTTGTAATTAATTATAATTATAAGAAAATAATATAGAACATCTCAATTGAATCTGACTTATCAATCACCATCAATTTATTTCTAACCAACACCTCCTACACCATAACACAGAGCTAACCTTCTGCCCTATACCAATAAGGCCCCGTGCCAACCAGGTGTATTTAAACCTCCTCTACACGGCTGTGCCCCTGGTACTCCGCTGGCAACCTGCCACAGGTATTCTCCCAAACAGGTGAGTTTTCCCACAGGTTTGTTGATTGATGACCCGGATTAGCTGATAAGGGATGGGTAGACGGCCTGAAGTTTACAGGAGGCTGAATTCAGGTGCCTGATATAAGTTCGTACAAGTATATGTGAGGGGTCTGTACTACGGGCTGTTAAGGTGTTGTTACTTGGAAGGGAGTTTGGTGAATTTAATATATGTACGTAGCTAAGAACTCGACAAATGTTAACTACAAGTATTTAAATACTTTAACAAATTACTTTTCAAAGTTATTCATTTGCAGAGTGCAGTCTTTGATTATAATAAAAGCTAAACCGCTTAAGGTATCTGAATTCTAAACCTGACAATGAATTCCCTTTTATTCTTCTTAACTATCCAGAACTTTACTCCAAAAGCTGTAAATAAACTATAGTACTGCTTACGTTAGTTTAAAATCGATATGTGATATTACGCTGTATAAATTCTAACTTGCTATAAATTAATTTTTATGACAAAACGAGCGAGGCATGGATAACCTTGCTTCCTCTGCCAGCGTTAAAGTCCCTTTACACGATTCGTTGCATATTCATGGCCATTTACACTCCCCGAGAGAATCGCGCACTAAACATTAATCTTGGACAGTTTAATAAAGCGAGCCGGGAACAAAATAAAACAAGAAAAGGTTAATTTTAAGCACCTTTCAGACCACCCACCGACTATGAATAGTTGCATTTTGTTTATGCCACTATAAAGACTCCTTTACACTGGCCTTTTATGCATAGTAACATTTGTGGTATATTGCAAAACAGTATTTAGAAGTATATTATTTATATATATTATATTATTAGAGAAGATGTATGAATGTCAATGAGACGAAAGTGATCTGTCAATCGGGACAAATGAAGATCCGTGATGTGTATGTATGAATATTATTAAACTTACTCGAATTATTTGGCGTGAAGAACAGAATAGTATTGTGACAACGATAACGAGATTTTTCAGGATTGTTCAATGTGACAAACAATAGTCTCTACCTATCCCGCTAGGAAAGTAGAAGTATGGATATATACATATACAGGGTGGCGCATTCAAAACGGTCAGTATGGGGAAGTCTGAAACTATAAAAGATACGAAGATTTGTTCTTAGGAACCATGTCACCGATTTTGATAAAAATAAAAACTGCATTCATACTTTCTTTGTAAAATCAATTGTATCCTGTACGGGAATCGAACCCGGTTGCTTTGAAAAATTAAATTTGCCCTTTTCACTTTTTCTTTTTAAATATCGATTGTGTAGGTCTTAAGCTGTAAATGTCTCTATGAAACATGATTTCCAAAATGAATAAAATGGGTTGTTTTGGCATACTTTAGTTTATCATATTAGCAGTAGTTTACATACACCGTTACAATACTCAACAAGTTCAGACATTTGTAGTTTTGTACCTCTACTTGTTACATACACCATATCATGTGGCATTAGCATTGCATTAATCCTTTTAGCAAGTTTTATTATCTACAGTAATCAAACACTATCAATCTATTGAAAAGGCCACTTAAAGTGACGTGTTAAACCATATTTGAAAATTTCTTGTGGGGTTACGTTAAGAATGAATTTTACAAAACAAGCTATGACACTGTTCAAGACCGAAAAGTAGCAATAGAGTCAAATTAAACGCAAATTCTCTACATGAAAATACAAAATTCAATAGTAAGGTCGTTACCTAAACGTGTTGAATATTGTATTGAAAACAACGGTGGTCACTTAGAACACCTACTACGATAAATTAAAGTATGCCAAAATAACCCATTTTATTCATTTTGGAAATCATGTTTCATAGAGAAATTTACAGCTTAAGACCTACATAATCGATATTTAAAAAGAAAAAGTGAAAAGGGCAAGTTTAATTTTTTAAAGCATCCGGGTTCGATTCCCGTAGAGGATACAGTTGTTTTTTCAAAGAAAGTATGAATGCAGTTTTTGTTTTTATCAAAAGCGGTGACATGGTTCCTAAGAACAAATCTTCGTATCTCTTATAGTTCCAGACTTCCCCATACTGACCGTTTTGAATGCGCCACCCTGTATATTTGTATTTTTACAAAAAACAAACGCATTCACGACCATTAACCCTTGCGGGGTAGTCAGAGGTTCAGGTGACCATCTCCGCAATTGCGAAGGTAGTAATTCTATGGACACCTTGAACCCACGTGTTAACCAGATAGCCAGTACTCAATGTGACAGGTGGTCAGCCATGTCGCCATTTACAAGCACTAACTATTACCTGTTCGACGAACAGGTAGGTTTCCTCACGATGTTTTCCCTCACCGTATAATTCGATGCATTTCGTAAATGTGTTTTTATTACGAAAATGTACATAGAAATTCTTTAAAATTCATTTCCATTGGTACATGCTCAAGCGGGATTTGAACCCTGTATTTTTACCTATAACTACTATTAGTTCAGAGAACTAAGTAGAGACTCTGGTCTACGGAATTTTATTATAAACATTATTTTAACAACCTGTATGGATAAAAAGTGCTTTGTATTTCTTGATATTGTAACAAATACTTCTATCCCCGTCCCATGTTAGTCTAGAATGTAAACAGAATGCTATGAAGCCGCCGTTCTTCTCAGTATGGAATTTATTAGGCGATGAGCTAACAACCTGTCACCAATGTTCCATATGACATCACAACTCCATTTTCTTGCTAATAAGTGACTAAGGAGATGTTTTCATGGCTCCAAGATTCTGTCCTCCCAGAAAGGGATTAAAGGACGTGAATATATGTAGTAAATATAGTATGTGTGGAACTGAGTCTTTCATAGATAGTTAGTTCTATTAAATTCCCTTCACAAATGAAACGTGAATTCATGTAACCTTATATAGGTTACACTACACTAGTCCTTACTTACATCATTATTCTATTACATAGCAAAAATAAAAATGTTAAGAATGAAGTTAAAATCATTATCTTGTTTCATCCGAGTCAAATATGCTCATGTACTTTTTTTTGTTACGTTTAGACCTATTTAGTGTCAAATTAAGCGTAATTATGTAATTGATCAGTAGTTAATATTATGATAAAAATGTACCTAGTCAAAAATCCAAAACAAACGTATTCACGACCCTTGCGGGGTAGTCAAAGGTTCAGGCTTCCATTTCCGCAATTGCGAAGGTAGTCAGTTATTCTATGGACACCTCGAACCCACGTGGTGACCAATTAGTCAGTACTCAATGTGACAGGTGGTCAGTCATGTCGCCATTTACAAGCACTGACTATTACCTGTTCGGTGAACAGGTAGGTTTCCTCGCGATGTTTTCCTCATCGCATAATTCGATGCATTTTGTAAATGTGTTTTATTACGAAAAGGTACATAGAAATTCATGAAACTTAATTTCCATTAGTACATGCTCAAGCGGGATTTGAACCCAGTAACCGATGATACAGAGTCAAGCCCCAAACAACTGAGCTACGTCAAACTACTTATTCGTATTATATAGATATGCGAAATTTAATTTACGAATTGTATATGAACTTGTATGTCCCTTCTTGTCTTGGAATCTTTTAGGGACTATAGGTTTTGTTAAGGTTTTTGTAGGTGATGGCTGGCTAGCCCCGGAATCAAAAAAATGCTTCTCTTTGCACTCTATTTATCTATTTAGAAAGACTCAAGCAGGGTATATAAATGTATGTATACACGTGAATATTTACATTTAAATAGTAAACAGTATGAGTTGTATACCAAATGGTAATTCACATAATACTTCAGTTAACCATACAAAGTTCAATACCAATGTCAACCACAAACAAACACGAATCGAATTGACAAGAAAGCAGAACTAAACAGCATTTGTCATAACTTGTAACTACCAGGCTAGCATAAACTGTAGTAGGTCGTAAACCTTTCAAAGTGCACGCTGATCAAAGAGTGAGTCCGTACAATGAGGTATATTTATAGCTTTACCATAGTCTAGCTAGCAGATTGAAAAGCTATGTTTTATATACGTTGGTTGTAAAGTGACATATTATTCTCTTAAGGGTTATTCTAATAGTGGGACATCTAGGATGTAGAATGGTAATTAGTTTTTTCTAGGTGATTTAGGTATACAGAATTTATATTTTCTAATCAATGATCAATATTAATGACATTGCAACCCCGAGTCTTATGATTAGCATTAGAAGACGTGAATATGTTTATGTACTTACAAAGAAGGCACCGACTAACTTATCAATGAATGGAAATCATTAAGCGATCGACTAACTATACCTTAATATACAGGGTACTATACATAAAGAAAAACATATCTTTCTATTATAATTACCGATTTTATGTCCATTCCAAAAGGATTAAAGGACGTTGCTACATCTACGTAGGACTATCACAGGCTACTGATCAAGTCACGTTTTTCTTTTTACCATTGCACCCACGCGTAACCTTTAACAGAGGTTTTGAGATGAAAATAAAAGAGATTTGAGAAGCTGCTTTTGGAAAAGTATTTTTATATCTGTGCTTTGGATATGCTTATCTATTATGTAAGTAGTTGTGCTGTGATAGTGTGATAAATATGTATAATGCTAGACTATGTATCATATACATTCATACACACACACGCGCATTTATGTTCTATGTATCACATAAATTAGATTCCGATTATTGTTATTCACCGGAACAGGTATGAAATGGATGACACCCTACAGGAGTAGATGATCGACCCTGTCGCATCAGGTGCTGACTATCTGGTAAACACGTGGTTTTGGGATAATCAAAAAATTTCGCAATAGCGTAGATAGACATACGAACCATTACCCTTCCAGTTGAAAACCAGTATTTTTTGTTCCTATAATTTTTATCCTGTGCCACAAACAACATTCCGGAAAATTCGAAATACAGTTGAATTTGATTTACGAAAACTATCTAACACTATTAAATCAAACAATCACAACAGTTACTAGTCTATCGCCATCTTACTACAAACTTATTGTTACTAATCTCGTAATAGGTACGAAATTAATAATGTAGGGAACTGGTACAGGTATAAACATACTTGATAAGCTCCTTTCGCCCGATAAGTAAAAGTGGTATCGATAGGCGATCATAAACCTAATTTCATAGCTACAAACAACACACAATAAGCGAATTTGTAACTATTATGTAACATGGGAGAAATGGCTATAATCAACCTCTTTTCGTTAATATTGAAATGCGTAAAGTAATGTACGGTAACATATGACAGTCACATAGACGACATATTAAAAAAGAATGACGTTAGCCGCCGAGTGTGTATCAGGAATGGTATGGATGTCAATGACAAATGAGGATCCGTGATCTCTGCTTATGTATGTAAAATACACCGAATACTACGGTGAGTTATAACATCGTGAGGAAACCTACTTGTTCCCCAAACAGGTAATAGTCAGTGCTTGTAGACAACACGGCTTACCACATTTCACATTGAGTACTGACTATTTCGTCAACACGTGAGTACGAGGTGTCCATAGTTACTAACTTCGCAATTGCGGAGATGGACACTTGAACCTCTGACTACCCCACAAGGGTTTATGATCGTGAACACGTAAACACGTACGAGTATGTTAATTATTTTTGAAATACATAGTACGAACATACATAATTTTCACTACAGAAGATTGGTATTATATACTAATAAGAGTGACATAATATGTACCTACTATCGGTATACATATTATGTATATCGGAATATGATGGCATGATTATAGATGAAAAGATGACTCCTATGCCCCGAAGTATAATACCCAATTCATACAATTGGCAACAATGTCAATAGTAATTAACACTTGTTTGGCGTTTTATGAACTTGACTTCGGCCCGTTTGCTATTTAGTTTAAAACGGATGCCGCCGTCTGCACCCAAATGAGGTGACGTGTTCATAGAAACATAGTATATGTAGTTAAAGGTCTTACATCACAGTTACATGTAGCATGAACTACAATGTAACATTTTTGTGACAACGTACTGAAAGTTTAATAGCTTTAGTTTGCTTAGAGTCAAACTTTTTGCTCTTTGACTCTACTGAGACGATAAATCAGATTGCAATTCAAATCTCTGCGTACCTTAAAAGGCTTAATTGTCGTGAATATTATGTACTTAACGTACATGTAAATGAATTTTCATTTACATCTTAAATATAGAAACAAAAAAAAACAAAATTAAACATGTACAAACTAAAAACATAAAACTAACATAAAGTAAATACATAGCGCCACTAGTGTTCTGACATCTAAATTATTAATTTTTTTTATATATAACCCTAAGTTTACGACAACAACACTTATGTATGACATAGTTGAGGTTAACACCAAAACTTGTTAAGACGTGTTTATATGTACGTATTTACTAGTAAATTTTGACCATTATAACTATTTTTAACCAATAAATTTTAACAATTTGACCAGTAATAATCCTTAAAAGTCTGTACGCTAAAACACTGAACGAAACCAGTCTTTCAAAGTTACATTTTATAGTTCCAACATGTAGTCTAGTCGTCTCAAAGACTGAGCTTTGTCGGCACGTTCCTTGTAATGTAAAACTTAGACGTCTAGTCTTGGGTCCATTTGTCATTATTGGCAAGCTTTTATGACATTTCAGGCGACGACATCTTATATAAGCCTGCTCTTTATGCTATCTCAATGGCAACTTAATAAAAATTATAATACCGAGGTTAAGAATTGATTAGATTTATACGGTAATAATATGAGGAAACCTATTTTTTCTTCGTAACTAGCTAGGTCGGGCTAGGCGACAAAATCACTGCTCTCCATTTTGGCCAACTATAAGTTACAAGATATTGCAAAGTTACGATGTAACCAATAACCTATAGAGCAATATAAGAAATGATAAAACGAATCCCTGAGTAATTTTCAAGACATCATAAATTCATGTCAATATGGAATGATGGTGACGGATTGAAAGCCCACTTCACAATTAAATTGTATTCTGCGTATGTCATATAAATTATTTGTAATTAGCAACACTGCACTGCAGTATTAAAATGCATACAGCTAGCATATTATATCAGAATGGAATACTAAACACTGGCTAAGCCAATGTCTACGATTATACGGATGCAAATCGGATGTGACAAGTTTCGCATAAATAATGACAAATTATGACTAACACCTATTGTTCAATGAACCCGTTACCTTATTAAGAATTAGAAGTGTTAAGTACATTATGTAATACATAACACACGCTTCACGACTTGTGTATACACACACCCTTTTTTCACGAAATAGTCAGAGACTTGAATGGTATGTTCGGTATGAACCACTAAAAGCCCATGTTACATTAGGTACAAGTTCCAACGTGATAGGTAGCGAACCGTATCGCCGTATACAGGCAATAGTTATTAGCTATCCCGAGGAATAGACACATTTCCTCGTAGTAATACAAACGTACATGTAATGTGGCGACACGGTTTACCACCTGTCTCGATAGATGCTGATTATCTGATTAACTTGAGGGTTCAAGTGGCTATAGAATCACTAACTTTACTGTTACGGGCATAGACACTTGAACCTCTGAATACCACGCAGGGTAAACGGTAATGATTGCTTATGTTACATGATTTAATACCCTTTTAATGAAACAACTTGTCACAGCTTTCAAGTAACAAGATGAATCGATGACAGGTTGTTATCTCATCGCCTAGTTTACTAAGAAAAGAGTGCGTATATGTGTAGTATAGTGTAAATTACATAAGAAATAATTATTACTGTGAATCTGCCTCGAGATAACATCTTTATAAGGCATCAATTACGGCGAGTTTTAGACCAAGAGATGAGCGAAAAGCGATAATTATCAAATATAAAAACATACATACATACGTTTCACGACTTGTGTATACACACTCCCTTTTTTTATTATGACGGGGTAGTCAGAAGCTTGAATGCACATCTCCGAAATTTCGAAGGCATGTTAGGTATGAGTCATTCGAATTTATTGTTTATATCATTCGATTTTAGGTATAAAAAATGCAAACTAATAATGTAAATAAATATCCTTTCTATCTTACGGACGGAAATTAACTGTGAACTTGCTGCATTTCCTTCACAACGAATTTATAAGGATAATTTTTATCACTTCAACCCTTACGCCAATAATAGTGAAAACGCTGCCGGAAAAAAATCCTTATTTAATCTGAAAGGGATATATAAGTATATACTTGTAATCACATGTTTCTTATATGTCATAGTTTATGTGCAATTCTTAATAGGTAGTGGTTAGTGTATTTAATACAATGTTAATAAAAGCCTTAATAGTTATATTTTATTAGCTATTTCATACTTATCTATCTATTTGAAACTACGAACAGGAACTAATAATAATAAACGAAAATTTAATACAAAAATACTAATAAAACTCAATACTTGAAACAAAAGCCTTTACCTTGGACCACACAAGTAATTACAGCCTCCCACTGGATCTCGTTTCGTTCAGAATAGGAATGGAGCCCTTCGGTGCGGGACATCGGCTTTTAAGGGCTATTAAAAACGCATTCCCACTTATGTGATATTGCTTCGGCGAGCCAAAAGCATATTTGAATCGATACTGTTTACGTATCGATTCGTTGGGTGCGATTCTACATATGTTATACGAATATAATAATTATGTATAGAGGTACATGAAATATTTATGTATCTTTACTTATGAGGTACTAGTCAGAGCATATGACAAAGACAACGAAACTTTATTTGTGACAAATACGTAAATAGGGTGTAGAATTATTATAATTAGTCTCAGCATAGGCCGCCTCTTCTGGTGTACAATATAGTATTTCGTTTAAAAACAAAATAACTTAAATTATTGCTTAACGAAAGTATTTAATTATCGCTATTAACAATTTTTACTTACAATGTTATACTCGTACATTCTTTTTTTATACTCTTACGTTTACTTAATCTAATTACCATTTTTATAACTTTGTTTCTTATTTGTAATCTTATATTTATATACCATATTATGTTTTGGAACCTCTTGTAGATCTGTAATAACATATTCTTAACTTTTAACTTAAATAAACTTTTGTCCATGTCCATTACAAAACTGGCTCTTCGCCATAAAGGTGCTGTTGGCTGCCCTACTGCAAAGTCTAGTCTTATCCCTCTGTTCTTGCCCACTAACACTCAATTAATTGATTCGTTTGACTCGATTAATTATCATAGGAGGCTCATAACACAATATAAACTATATACCATACTGTGTACTGACTCAGTTTATGCATATTTTTTTATTGATGCTCATTCGTTTAAGATCACCAAAGTTAAGCAACGCTGGGTCTGGCGTGAGTCTGGTAACATACAAGTCAGTTAGTCATTGTAGACAATTACAAACATTATATTTACGTCTAAAATGAATTGTCCTTGTACCTTATATCGAACCTGACCCTTTCAGGTGTAAAGGTGAAGTGTGCACATAAAATCTGTACTAAAACCAGCTCATAAATAGCACTGGGCCATATATCAACTGTTTTAGTGTTCTTTGTACGTATTTTCTTAGTAAATGAAATAGTATGTTATAAATATACATATGTATGTATGTACATTAACCTCCTATAATCTCTTTCGGATGAGAGAACTTGAGAGACATGACATCTCTTTGATGACATTAAGCATTCATATTGAGGTTATGATTTTATTTATTCGGACCATTGGTGACAGGTTGCTCGCCTTTTATCCTATGGATTCCTTTGACCTCTAATCCTTTAATCGCCTCCTAATATACCGGGAAGATAGGCAGCTATACAGCATTATTTTTAGACGTAAGACATTACTTGTATTGCGTTAATAAACAGAGTGACTTCAAATCACTAATAATATTAGAACCTCAATGACATAGGTGGGTGTTAGGTATCAGTGACCACCTGCCACATTGAGTGCTGACTATCTGGTCAACACGTGGGTTCGAGGTGTCCATAGATATACTACCTTCGCAATTGCGGAGATTCAGACTACCCCGAAAGGGTTAATGGTCGTGGACGCGTTTTTATATCAGTGACCTATGAGATATTAGGTCTCCAAAGTTCTGTCCACCCCGAAAGAGGCTTAAAGACTCGATCATTAACTAGTATTGTTGTTCCAGATCGCTGCTGGTAGCAGCCTTCGTGATAAGTCACTGTGTGGCATGGACAGCGGCCAAACATCACAACAATATTTATGTGAGTATATTTATTCTTTATAATAGACCATACTAAAAACGGGTGTCGTTTGAGTACATTTCATTTATAAATTACTAAAAAAATGTCTGTTATTAGTAGTACATTTTACCGCCGAAAGTGTATGAAGAGATGTACAGATGCCAATGAAGCAACTTTGGAAAGATTTAGAATGAATGGCAATTCCTTATAGAAAGGAGAATTAGCTCCCGAATTTGCAAAGTTGGCTTGACACGAATGTGTGTATAAGACAAATAAATTTATATTATGACGACCTCCGTGTCACGATCGGTTAGCCGCCGGAACGCTAATCGTGAGGTCCCGGGTTCGATCCCCGGAGGTAAGAGTTAAGAACTCCGCTTTTCTACTGCTTTCCAGTCTGGTCGTTGATTATATATGCTATATGTATTTGTCTGTATGTAATAAGTATATGATGTACGTTAATTAGTACCCTTAACACAAGTCTTAAATGTGCTTATCAAGGGGCTAGTTCAATTGGTGTAATAATGTCCAAATATTATTATTATATAGCGCTTATCTTTGGAGACACTTTATTTTATTTTTGGACTCAAAAAGTGTTAAAAAACATAACAAAAATTGTAGATTTGTAATATAGTCTTATGTTATTGTTGATTGCCTTGATATGGAATATGAGTGACAAGTTATCAATAAATGCTATGCACCCCCAGTCGCTTACTCTCCTACGACTAGTTGGCAAGAAAGACAACTAGTTAGCAATCTATTTAGTTTCCTTTGGTAGGGTTCCCAAGACACTGATAGCATTCCCCCTCTGAATAGCAATGCTTATTCTCTGAGAGAAGAATGTTCCAGCCCTGGGATCCCCACACTCATCAATTTTACGGGACGATATTTCCTTTAAAATAATAAATTAGATAAAACTAAAACCGCATAAATTAATACTTATATGCCTCTCGCTCAAAATGCAATTTATGGTGAGGTTGAATCTACAAGTATTTTCATTGCACCGGCTACAATTTCCCCTTCTATTGTTCAACCACACTCTTCATATAATTTATTATAATAACTCGATGTATCAATTATAAGTGACGATGTATCGATGTATCGGCTATCGGCTTCTCTATCGATGTAATCTTGGTTTGCCTCATTGCATCGCAGCATGGGACGATGCTGAATTGACACTACGCCCCTACGGATGTAGGGTTGGCGAGGTATTGGAAACCTTTATTGAGTGATGAACGTGTGTTCATCTTGTAGGGAATAAGGGTCGTGATGTGTTTGTTGTTGTGGACTGGATATAACTTTATATATACATTCCTATTTATAATATTAATAGCAAAATAAGGTACACGGTTTGTCTTAAATATTTGAGAAGATCCACTTTTGTTTAATATTCTCTTACATGTTGATATCATTTAGCAGCATGATCATTTTATATCTAAGCTTTCAAGGTTTAGTGCATACAACTATATATAGCAATTTATTATATAAACAAATTTTCTAACTAAAGATCACCTAAGAAAAAAGTGATTATAGGTCCTATCAACACTGATATAAAATATAGCTCTAGTATAAATTATTCACTAATGCATATCCGGATATAGTATAATAAAACGGATCATTATAACACTTTTCGTGCCGATCGTAATCCTTATGATAGCCAAGGTTTAATATGTATATTTATTTCAAATCAATCCTAGCACACCCCTATTCTAAAGATGCGTGAGAACGCCTATAAATCTAATCAGGAGTAATAGATGAGCCTGTTAACACATGGCCCTGTACATACCAAGTCCATACCATTCATTAGGAGATGGGAATTAACAACTGTCTTGGAGACAGTGGTTTCTTTGTCAGGATAATGAATATGCGTGGATAAGCAATAATAATAATATCTTTATTGAGGCATCCACATAAATTACATACTATATTCAGCATACAATAGAATTCATAGACAATAATTGTATTACATAATACACAACACGTAAAAATTACATTACAAACATGATATAACACAGATAGTGTGGTAATCTCAAAAGGCGTCCAGCTCGGCGGTTGTCTGTAGAACCTTAAGGCTCTACAGAGCCGCTAATTTTCAGCTAATAAATGCTAATATTCAGTAAAATGCTTATGAATCTTTTTTATGATCCTTGAATACTTTCTTATATATGATAGGATAAAACTGTACCTTAAGATCGGATTAGTGACTTTTAGTATTACTAGAGTTACGATAAATTCAAACCCAATTATTCTACTCCTAGTTGCCTTCTAAAATATGATGATAGAACTAGAGAGATTTTATATAATATGGTATTATAATAACAAATATACGAAAATAAATAAAAAAATGCATTTTTGGATGTCGTAGAATGCATTTAAAAGATGAGGGGTATAGTTCATTTATCGGATTTGCATATTGTCACTAAACTTCCATAATAATGACATCACAACCCCGATAATATATAAAAAAATATATTTGTGAATGATGTAATAATATTAATGTGTTCAAGATTACATCCCCGCCTAAATGGATACAAGCAAGCATCTACATAGTAGCCAAACTAAACTATGACAGTGCATTTTGAAAATTTAAATCACATTGCCTGACACATTCATTTCGTTACAAACACATCAATCTAATAAAACTAAATGAAGTGTTTAGCAATTCATGTTCTTATGAGCTGATGTGATGTTTTATTTACTTTTTGATTGTCTCTTGTTGTTAGGATATGATTAACTGTAGAGACAATAGTACAATTTGCTGAATAACGCCATTAATTTAGTAAGAGTTACGATGTGTTACAATGTTGGCAGTGATAAATTAATCTATGTAGACCATTGTTGTCACTTCCAAAGAGCTATATGACTTGCAAATGATGTAGCGAAGAACTTTACGTTAAATTAAGATTATGTTAGTGGGAATAATTATGCTTAAAATGTAACAATATTGATAAAAATAATATTTAAGACACATTACAGTATATTGAACTAACCCTTTGATTAGTTCGCTTAAAACTTATATTAAGATTACTGATTAAAATATATTTAAGAAATATATAGCCATTATTGATAAATAATTACGTACATATAGAGTTAACGACTCGACTGAAGATCTGAAAAAAGCGCAGTTCTTAACTTTACCTCCACCTGGAATCAAACCCAGGACCTCACGAATAGGGTTCTAGTGGTTAATCGATCGCGCCAAGGAGGTCGTTTATGATAATAATGGTAGATGTCACATGGCCTTAAAATATCCATGCTACATTAAGTCATTTAATCGGCTTAAAAAAGAATGTACATGATATACTTACATACATTTATTTTGTAGTTTACAAATCCTGGAATACAAAATATGACACTCATCTTTAGTATATGTATTGGAGAATTTTCTTTCAGCACTATAATAAACATAACCTGGCTGTATGTTTTTGTGAAGTGGTCATTAAATATTCTTATTGCGAAGTCGTTATATCGCCATTATTTTACATGCAATACTCATTAACATGTTCATACACAAATGTTTGCCCACTTAAACCCAAGTACTTACCATTAATAGGAATGTGATGGTAAATGCAACTTGCGTAAGTTGTCAATATAATGCAAGTTGCATTAAGTTATTTGTAAGTTACTATAGGCTTAAGTTGATTGAATTGAGCACTAAATCATACTGAATAGTTAAGCAAACTGAAGTAAAACGACATTACTTATGTAATGTTTCGATTTGTTAATGTTTTGCAATAGTTGCTTTTCTGAAAAGGAAATCGTGTGCTCATATAACACACAATTATCCCTTTAAAGGAATGCAGAGAGTATATTAAGTAAGTAGGTATATATAAGTATATAATGCTTTTTTTCTTCAATATATATATATATATATTTATATATAATAATGTTGTTCATTATTTTCGAAATAAATACAGTACAATAGATTATTTTTCCAAAATTTTTCTACAATACATACATACTGATTACATTTACGTCGTTAAACCCTTTTTCGAAATGAACAGAACCTCAGAGACACGTCCAACGGGATATGGATGATTTTTATCCTTTTGGCTCCTTTTATACTTTTAGTCCCTTAGTCGCCTTCTACAGCAAGTTACGAACCATGATACAGACTAACATTCTATTTACGACCACTACTGTCACGGAATCACAGATAATATAATACTACAACGGAATTAAGTAGAGACATTCTTTTCAAGGCGAGCTTATGTAGCGTGGTGAACAGACGAGCATGTATGGGAATGTTAATAGGTATGAGTGAAGCATGGGAGAATTGTCAGGATCGTGCCAGGAGGCGATCGATATTCGCCAAGCCTGTTGGAGACGTAGAGACGTTAATATATGTATGTTTGAATGTAAATAAAGACGATAAATATTAATATTCATTACAAATATATATTTTCCTTCACAGGCCTTGAGACGAAAGAACAGGTACCCCAGACAGGGCGCTGGTCTGTTCCTGCCTTCCTCCTACGTGATACCGGGGGGCGAAGGCTCTGGTGCGTGGGGCGAGTGGGGCGAAGTGTCCCCCTGCTCCAGGACCTGCGGCGGTGGGGTCGCTTACCAGAAAAGGATCTGTTTGGAAGTAGGGTGAGTATTTATAGTTATAAGAGATTCGCGATTTATACTCATGCTTAATAATTAACGGGACTTATCGCGTAAGTTTATATATAATAAAATTACCTTTATTAACCCGACGTTTCGGCTACGTTGCAGTAGCCATGGTCACGAGCAAACTTACGCAATAAGTCCCGTTAATTATTAATCATAGGGTGAGTATCATGATATACGCTTCACGATTCTTTTTGAGATGGTTAAACTCTTGCTGTGGCATTCCTGCTCCAGGCACCACAGATACGGACATCGGACACGTTAGTAGCGCCACAGACGAAGGGTTAACAGGTTTACGTGATCATTGCTGAGTTAGTAATTCTATAACCACGTCCAACCCACGTTTTAACTAGATTGTCAGTACTCATGGGGCAGGTAGTAATTGTGTGTGTCGCCATTTACAAGCATTATTTATTATCTGTTCTAAGGAATATGCAGTTGTCGCGATGCATTTTGCAAATATTGGTATTCTTTCAGGGTGTGAAAGAGTTTAAAATAAAAACCATAATTTCCAAATATAAGTGTCGTTTATTCGGTAATCCAAATTAAAGAGAATAATGAGTTATAAATAATATTAAAATAAAACGCCATATGCACCACAATGAAATCCATACGTCATTGCAATTTTGTTGCAGTTAATAGAAACAATCTAGAAGCTAAATAATGAAGATTAAATCTAAACCACATTGCAATTATGTTGCAGTCAATAGAAATAATATAGCAGCTGAATATTGAATTTAGACTTCTACCACAGTACATATAAATACACAACATATAAGTACATATAAATGCTTAGACGGGATCTGAACCCTCAACCCACTTGACAGAGTCGATTAATTTATACCTAATTTACTGACCTACCAAATTTTTACATTTAGGATTTACCACAATGTTTTCTCCTAAAAACTTTTCATTAATTCTCCCATCTCCCTTTGCAGCCGCGATGGGGAGCCACTGTGCTACGGCGGGGACACCAAGTACTTTTCGTGCGAGACCCAGGACTGCCCCGAGGGGACCAAGGACTTCCGCTCCGAACAGTGCTCCCAGTACGACGACACCTACTTCCGTGGAGTCAAGTATGAGTAAGTTGAGCTCACTTTTATAAGTAACGGCGGGAAAGGTACTTAGTTAGTTTTTTCATTAGTCCTACAATACCACATGAGATGTGCAAGATAAGTTTGAATGAAATATGTTAGACTATTTATGTAAAAATGCAACGGTACGTTCCAACCGTATTTTCTTTACAATAACCAACATAGATACATATTTAAGTTCATTTTATACAGTAATCATGGGTAAACAATTTAAACCTTAAACTTAAAGTAGAAATAAAATAAAATTATATGGAAATATCTTTAGAGTCATCGCTGTCAGAGAGTGGTAGGGTTCCCAAGACACTGATAGCTTTCCCCCTCTGAATAGCAATGCTAATTCTCTAAAAGAAGAATGCTCTAGCCCTTAGACTTGGGAATAGGTAGTCACCGATGTTCCCTTATTTTGTCATCGGGTTCTCTATAGTTAATCAGAATCGATGAGATATTTCCCTCTACAAAAGGGGTTGAAGGATGTATATTATGAATTCGAACTTCCAAGCTAATCTGACACTTTATTAGAATGCTAACTAGCTACGTTATGGATCATAATGATAGTGACAATGGTTGTATTGTTCCAATATAGATAGAGTTGAGATCGCTGCTCTATCTAACTGAAGCATCTATAAGGCATCGTGATTACTTAAATGATCATTCATTCTAGCCAATAATTCTTTATTGTCAACTTTACCTTTATTTTAATTATGTTTAATATTTTCTTCATCTAATAATATAATAATTTTATCTAAACTTTTCCAGATGGATACCCTACACGAAAGGGCCTCATGAGTGCGAGCTGAACTGCAGACCCCGAGGTGAACGCTTCTACTACCGCCATGCCACCAAAGTCACTGACGGGACGAGGTGCAACGAGGAATCCTTTGACGTCTGCGTCAATGGCACTTGTCAGGTAAATAGAAATAGCTAGTAAGAAAGAAATGAACTTTCATTAACAACAGAATGCTGTACAAAATATAGATATGCAAACATGTGACGTTGATCTCTTGGAAGATTGTTTAAAACCTCTTGGAAACAGCTATTAACCCGTCGCAAATATTCTAATTCTTTACCACAACCCTGATAATGGAGCTTTAAATTTCTGAGGAACTATTATGTCTACTTAAAGAAAAACAACCCTGATAAAGCTTTAAATTCCTCCTCATTATGTTAATTTAAAGTAACCAAGCAGAAATATCCTTCCTAAAACTGACAGCAGAACGTAAGACCAATGCACACAATTGATCCTAATACTACTTCCTTTTTCTACCAGCCGGTAGGTTGTGACATGATGCTGGGCAGCAACGCTAAGGAAGACAAGTGCAGGGTCTGCAGAGGCAACGGCACTAACTGCCACACCATCAAGGGCCGGATCGACTCCCAGGACTATACCTATGGTGAGTGGAAGGAAGAAAGATTTTTTACTGGCATACAACTTAATGTTACGAAACCGTCCTCTCTAGTCAACATATAGTAGATTGTAGCAGTCATGTGTAGCTTATAATAGATTGAAAAGTGGCTGCATTTTTTGTGGAATTTCGTAAGAGCCAAAGGCTTGATGCTTCCAACCTATACGAGTAAATAAATGAACTGCAGCAGTCTTGGCATGAAGTAATAGGCCATTTGGTATAAAAAACTTATGTTCTGCTAGATAAGTTATCGTTTAAATAAGGAATATGTCATGTATGTATGTTATAAATAATCTATTTTAACTTATACCAACATCATCGCAGTTAAATCATATCATAACATTAGTTTAATAATCGTTTTCTTTCGCAGGCTACAACGACGTTCTCCTGATACCTCAGGGAGCAACCAGCATATACATCACGGAAATAGGGCCCTCCAACAACTATCTCGGTAAGAAATTAATTATCACATTCATAACAACAATTCTTTAAGTCCCACCAAAATGGGCACTGACTATCGCTATCAGAATTATACAGCTCTTTTGCCCCACTGATATCCTTATTTAGCATTTTAGTTACGCTTAAGTAATAATAAATATAATTAAATATAATTAAGTAGTTAGAGGAGTGCGGCAGGGTTGCATTTTATCGCCGACTCTTTTTAACATATACTCGGAAGCGATAATGGCAGAAGCGTTGGAAGGTCTTAACTGTGGTGTTAAAGTGAATGGGCGGCTCATCAACAACTTGAGATATGCCGATGACACCGTTCTTTTGGCTTCCACAGAAGCCGAGATTCAAGAGATTGTCGATCGAGTGAATGAATGTAGCGTCAAAGCTGGCCTTAGGATGAATGTTACCAAGACAAAGTTGATGGTCATTTCCAACAACCCCGATATCCAACCAAACATATTTGTGGCGGGTGAAAAACTGGAACAGGTCAATAAATACAAGTACCTCGGTACGTGGCTTACAGAAGACTGGGATAGTGAGGTTGAAATTAAGACTCGCATTGAAATTGCTCGCAGCGCCTTCGGAAAAATGAGGAAGGTCCTTTCCAATCGAAGTCTCAGGACCCAACTTCGCATACGTCTTCTTCAGTGCTACGTCTGGCCTATACTGCTGTATGGATGTGAGGCCTGGACTATTAAAGAGGACCTCAGGAAACGTATTGAGGCGTTTGAAATGTGGGCATACAGACGTATGATGAGAGTATCTTGGACTCAGAAAGTCACAAATGAGGAGGTCCTGCGACGAGTCGGTCAGAAACGCAAGCTTTTGCAGACCATCAAACAGCGAAAGGTCGCATACCTGGGGCATGTGCTTAGGCACGACCGGTATGAACTGCTGCAACTCATCATGATGGGAAAAGTTGCCGGAAAGAGACGTCGTGGCCGTCGGAAAAAGTCTTGGCTGCGGAATATCCGCGAATGGACGGGGATTGCAAGTGCCGCCGAATTGTTCCGCCTTGCTAAGAACAAAATGGAGTATGCAGAGCTGACTGCCAACCTCCACTAGTTGGAGAGGCACTCTAAGAAGAAGAAGAAGAAGTAGTTATTAGGTCTGGAACTGTTTGGAACAATGTAGTGACTTAGTGTTCAATGTAGCCCAAGTTGTGGAAACATGTTCCTTAAATTTAGTATATGGGCCTTAAATGCCGTTATTCCCAGCCTGTCGTAGGAGGCGACTAAGGGAATAGAGGGAAATGAGATCAATTGGGCGATGGGCTAGCAACCTGTCACCATTCCATATGGCATCACAAACCTAATAATATTTATGCTAAATAGTGACCTAGGAGATTTAGTAAATTTTTGTGGTTCTGTCCACTCGTATGTATAAATGTTAGTACTTAAACGTATAATTTTGCAACCATTTTGATCCAAGCAAAATTGAACCCAAATACCATTGATCTTCAAACAACAACTAACACTATTCATATTTTCCTTTTACTTACTTACACCTTAACTTCCCCCCAGCCTTGAGAAGCAAGAGCTACGACAAGTACTACCTGAACGGTGACTATCACATCGACTTCCCTCGCTCCATCACCATCGCTGGGGCCCTCTGGCAGTACGAGAGGGAGCAGCAAGCCTTCCCTTCGCCTGACGCCCTCAAGAGCCTTGGCCCTATCAACGAGACCTTGTACTTATCGGTAAGAGAAAGAGTGTGGAGGGGATATTGTTTCGAACAGAGTAGCATGAGGGGTCTGACTGTTTCAGACACAAAAGTGAGTTAATTGTAAAATAAACTGTATGGTATATATTTGAGAAAGTCAGTGTGAATAAGATGGTGAGAAAATTATTTGGGGACTGTTATTCCAAATTCAAATCCTAGCCGAGGCCAATGTAACAGGCAATTCGCCATAAACTCCACTAAACTATTTTCGGAAATGTGGGTTTTATGACCAGTATATTATATGTGTGTCTGTTTAAAATAGGAAGGGAAGTACTCTAAAAGAGTAAGAGGAGTAGACATAAGTTTTCTAATAAGGAATGAAAAGGAGCACCTGATTCTTTATCATTTATAAGCTTCCGTATGCATAAAATGTGATCAAATTTCTATAATTTCAGTTACTCCTTCAAGGCAATAATGTGGGTATCGACTACGAGTACAGCATTCCCGAATCCATCGCGCCCCCTCCCAACCAGCAGTACATCTGGGTGTTCGATGAGTACTCACAATGCTCCGCTACTTGTGGTGGAGGTAAGTTATGGGGGTATTAGTATTGAAATTATGATGTATATGGTACGATTGAGATTCTATGCTCAAATCAACTGATACGTCAACAGAAATATATGTATAAGAAATAACAAAACTAAATTAATTCGCAGCTAAAAAATAGAAACTAACCTACAAAAAGATTGTTTCGTTTTTTTTTGAAAATTTGCAAGAAATTTTCTCATTATTAACACACCATATAAGATTCTGCTGATATACTTAGAAAGTCTAACATTAGGTCGACAACCTTCGACTATACAAAACACTGTACCCTATCTAGACACATACTAACTCCACAATAACCACCAACAGGTATCCAGCACCGCAACGTAACTTGCAGAGCTAGGGACGACCTGGAACGAGTTGAAGACAACCTTTGCGACTCCGGCCTGAAGCCCTCCATCAACGCCAGTTGCGCCACACAGCCCTGTCCACCCCGCTGGGTAGAGGGTCCTTGGAGCCCTTGCAGCCGGCCCTGTGGTCAGGGAGGCTCTAGGTCTCGATCCGTGCACTGCGAAAAGATCATCACTAATGGGTAATTGAGATACATACAATATGGTTCTGGTTATGGCCTGGTTCTAATTCCCCATAAGTTTGGTACCATCTTGAACACCACCACATGGGTAAAACAGGCAAAGGGGGGTAAGACTTTTTTCTAAATCTCTTATTCTATCCACCATTTTGGAGATTTTGTTATTAGTAATAGTTTTTGGATCCTAAATGAGATAACAGTGCGGTATAGGAAAACAAATAAGCTTTTACAACCTACTATATTTTTTTTAATACATAATGCTACTATTGCTGTATTTATAATATTTTTTTATAGTTACCCATCGGTAGTCGATGACGACGAGTGCTTCGGCCAGCTGGGCCCTAAGCCAGAGCTGTACCAGGAATGCAACAGCAACGGATCCTGTCCCTCATGGTTCACTGGACCTTGGAAACCAGTAAGTAGTTATGGAACGTCCTTTTTGAGAGACAGAATCTTGGAGTAATAATATAGTTGCAAACTAATTCTTAAATAGACAAAAATTGACAATCGGGGCAATTGGAGGAACTAATCTTGAAATAGTGACAAATTGTTAGCTCATCGCCCATTATTAGTAGCATCAACGATAATATTGACTCTTATAGTACATTCGCATTAAGAAAATAGTGATGTCATCATGTCCCGACGATTTGACCAATGAAACGAGACAACTGTCGTCTGCAATTGGTCGATGTGAATTGTTTTCTCATTTACTAACGTCTCATTGGTCAGTTTAACGTCTATATATCATGACGTCACTATTTACTTAACGCGAATAGACTATAGTTCCGTAACCGTCTCATACATTAAAGCGACTAACGGTCAACGGAACTTATCGAGGCAAGCAACCTTTTGCAAATGCTCCATAAGTCACCAAGGATATTGCTAAAATTTTTGTCCCCCCGAAAGGGATAAAAGAACTTGGTTCTATGTGTTTTATAATTTTCTAGTGCGACAAACTCTGCGGCGAAGGCAAGCAGTCCAGGCAGGTGGTGTGTCACCAGAAGATAGATGGGAAGGTTCAGGTCTTCGGGGACCAGCATTGCATTGAAGAGAAGCCTCCAGCGGTGCAGAGCTGCAACCTACACCCTTGTGTGGGGGTGGACTGGGTACTCTCGGACTGGAGTGGGGTGAGTAGGAATACAATGTACCCGTGCATTTGCGAAAATGATTATAGAATGATAAAAATATATCAAATACTTTCACAAACATTAAGGCTTGTATGGTTGCTAAGGGATTTTAGGATAGCTAATTTTTTGCCACTTCAAACTGATCTTTACATCAAATGACAAACGACTGGTTACATGTGTCAAGAACAGCCGAAAGAATAGGCATGTTTTACTCACGATGTTTTCCCTCAACGAATTTATGACGTAGGTATTACAATTACAAAAACTATCTCTAACTTTTATTCAATCGAATCTGTCTTTTTCCCTTCCAGTGCGACAACTGCCTGTCGAAGGTACGCACGCGTATGGCCGAATGCGCCACCAAAGACCGGAAAGTGGTGAACGCAAGCTTCTGCGCCTACCACCAGAAGCCGGTGCTGGAGGAGCCTTGTGACAAGACCAAGCTGCCTCCCTGCACCGTGCAGTGGTACGCCACCCAATGGAGTAATGTGAGTTATGGTTTCAAGGGTTACGTACATATAATATAGTAAAAGACACAACTTGATTTGGTACAATGTAGTCGTGGTTAATTTCCGGAATTACTGAAATTGGTAAAATTTTTAAACTAAGTAGATAATAGACTGGTATTGGTTGTTTTGCTGCTTGGTAAGTTGAAGGCGTAATAAAAAAGTGTGGAATAAATTATTAAGGTGATGATTGGCTAGCAGTCTGTGTAATCAATACGTTCTGTTTTTGTTTTTTTAATAGAACTTAACTTAAAATATTCAGTAAACTACAGAAAATTGAGGTCATCTTTCTTTTTTTTTTAAACCCCGTAAATATCCCACTATCTCAAAAACTAACAATTCCTAATTTTTGTTCAGTGCTCAGTAGAATGCGGAAGAGGAGTGCAAACCAGGCGCTTATTCTGCGGATTGTTCGACGGAACGGCTGTCATCAAAGTAGAAGACAGCCGCTGTGCTAACGAGACTAAGTACAACGACACCAAAGTATGCGAGATCCCTGAGCCTAAGTGTCCCTCCAAATGGTACGGAGGACCGTGGTCTGAGGTAAGACAATAAAAATAAATAAAAGATATTCTCACAATTTCCCCGCGGGTCATTTTATATGCAGGTGATGACGAATGTAGTTGACATAAATATAAGACGCAAATAGCAAACAAAGTTCCTAACATATGAATGACCGTCTGGAACGTTTACAACCATTAAGGTTCAGGTGTCCATCTCCGCAATTGCGAAGGTAGTAATTCTATGGCCACCTCGAACTCACGTATTGACCAGTTAGTCAGTATTCAATGTGACAAATGGTAAGTCGTGTCGCTATCAATTACCTAAAAGCAAACAAATCATATCATTAACAATTACGTCTCATTTCTATTTTTTTTTTACTATTAGTGACCGAGATAATCTTATGCGATTCAACCCTAAAGGTCACAACGGGACTTGTTTTAATCTTTGTGTTTGCATCCGTTTTATTTCTTTGCCATAGTGTTCTAAGCCATGCGGTGGTGGAGAACAAGAGCGAAGAGTGATGTGCCTGAAGGGCTCTCTGGAAGCCACTGACTGCGACCCCAAGATCATCCTGGACAGCACCAAGTCATGCAACCCAGGACCTTGCGATGAAGGTAAAATGTTTTGTCAACCAAAGTGCATTCACTTGATACTAAGTAGTCGATGTGATAGGAAGTAGGTTCGCTGTAAGTCTGAATTAGTAAATATTACTTAACATAGAAGACAACCTATCTTGAGAATGTTTTAAGTCTGAAGAAGTCTGTATATTCATTTCTTCTTTCTTCTAGTTGTTTTACCTTGTATGTTACTTAGAATTTAAGTTCTTATATATGATTACAAAATGAGCGTTCTAATTCATCATCCACCACTTCAGCTTTAAATATTTATCAAAAACGAAATGCCAAATTGAAAATATCACAATTGACATTACAGACGAAACCTTGCCAGTCGATTCAAAGTCCACCCCAATAATGGACGACGATTACGAATACGATGACTGTGATGAAGAAGATTACGCAGAAGTTGGAGCTGAAGAAGAAGAGGAGGAGGACGAATCTGGCACCACCACTTCTGTAAGCGTACAATTATTAACAATATTATGCTTAAAACTAATGACTTTATGTGCCGAACTTAAGATATGATGGCATGATGCGATTGTTCTAGTGATATTGTTTAACGTCTGATATTTTATTTCTTTTCTTTTTATTTGCAGGACTCAGAAATGTACAGTGACGGTCCTTACAGTACAACTGCAGGTAATTATAATTCCATCATACGTTAACATACTACAGTGCTATCTAACTAATTATAATTAATTAATAATGTAAATTATTTGTAAGGATGAGTATTTAAAGATAGAAGCAGTAAAAAAGTCTTCTGGCGATCTTTTCAAACAGAATACATACATACATATATCTCAAAATCATAATCACATTTACAGAAGGCTCCGGCGAAACAACTCTGTTCACGGAACAAGAGTCAGAATTCACAGCCGAAACCGGATCCGGGGAAGTAACCGACATCACTGAAGAAGGTTCTGGAACCGACGCTACCGAAGAAACCTCATCAAC
Organism: Leucoptera coffeella; assembly: GCA_030578115.1. Classification (NCBI taxonomy): domain Eukaryota; kingdom Metazoa; phylum Arthropoda; class Insecta; order Lepidoptera; family Lyonetiidae; genus Leucoptera; species Leucoptera coffeella. Next base: position 26,741 of record JAMBLF010000369.1, read on the forward strand.
AGATAGCGCCACTGAGTCTTCGTCATCAACGTCTGAGGATGATGAAGTTAGTGGATCTACGGATGCCTCCAGTGAATCTGCTGTCACATCCAGTGAAGGTTCGACTGACAGTTCTGTTACTGACAGTTCTTCTGAAGGATCGACTGAGAGTGCCAGTGAAGCTTCCACGACCGTGGCTGATGTGACGACTGAATTGTCATCGACTCCAGAAGCTAGTACCACGGAGATTGGTAAGATTTTATTTAAAATCTTCACTTCAATTTACGAAGCTTCTCTAAGGGTATAAGCTTATATCGATCGCTATCTTCAGCGATTCTTACATCTATATCATTAAACATATTTGTGAATAAGTACCCAAAAGTGTTGAGACCGAGGCTACATTTACTTTATCATTTTATTAGGTTGCCAATTATATGAATTCAAGATATTGATTAAAATGAATCTATTTTTGCTTCAGATATTTCCAGTACTACAAATGCACTGACAACAGAATCATCCACCGAAAGCAGCAGTGAACCCACCACTGATCTCACCACGGAGAGTAGCGAAGGTACATAAACTACCTATGTTATAAATGAACATCTTATAATCTCTTACAGGGTATATAGTACTTAGAAGTCACAACGTGTCTATCAATATTCATTCAGGGACAGATTTCACACCTATTCCTTTATTGATCCAATATCTCTTATATATTGTTTCAATCACTATACTTAAGATGGCCTTCTTCAACGATTTGTCTGGTCGCCTGAAGGAGGTCAGCGGGGACCCAAGGGCTGGGGCTTATTTTGGCCAAAGGATAAGTTTGGCCATTCAGCGCGGAAATGCTGCCAGCATCTTGGGCACTCTCCCTGTTGGCAGTGATTTGGCTCAAATATTTTATTTATAGTTTTATAATAATTTATTTATAAATAATTTAGTAAATAGTTTAACAGGTAAGTTTATATTCATGTGAATACAATGTAAATAAAAAAAAGACTTCTATTATTCACAAAAAAAAAGATGGCCATTAGTCATTAAAATATCTTTTACAGCACGCACGATAAAAAGCAGTTTGCTACATTCTATTCAAGTTACAGACCTATAATTTTTATTGTTCAGACCAACACTTATTTCAATAATATGTATGATCTGTAACATTTTACTAACCCTCTCAAGGATCAACAACAGACAGTTCAAGCGGCTCTACCGAGTCCGAAGTCTCAGGTTCGAGTACAGAAACCTCTGGAGCCACTGAAGTGAGCGGCTCGGATTCAACGGACGTTACTGAGTCGAGTGGTTCAACTGAAAGTGGAGCTACTGATGTGACCGAAACTACTGAATCCGGCGTGACTGAAGTTACTGAGACTGGAGCTACTGATGGTAAGGATAAACTTTAGGATAATGTTGCTTATGTGATGCGTGAAATATTTGCTATCGGTGAAAAGTCGGCAAGGGTATATTATTCCTGATTTTGATGTCACGTTAAAAAAAGTATTATTTTTAACTATATATGACATGGTTTAAACTAAAGTTAATTTAAAATTATACGTTTAAATGACAAAGTTTCAATCTTTTGTTAACTTTCACAGAAACTGGAAGCACAGATACACCGATCGAAGGACTATCAACCACTGAGATATCTTCAACGGAAAGCTCATCTGACTCTTCAACTGATGTCTCTTCGACTGAAGAGAGCAGCACTGCTAGTGGCGAAACAAGTAAGTTTAATATCAGCTGTAAAATCAAAAAGAGTTACAGGGTCCAGTAGAATAACCATTGTAAATGCCGATACTCGTTCACTTGACTTCATGTATTGTGCAACATTCATTGAGGCATACCATGTAAAACCACTTCTGTTCAAAAGTAACTCCTGCTATCACACACAGATCAGTAAATCTTTGTGTACTGAACACTGACCATTTCAGTACATAACCGTTAACCGTGTTAAGCATTTTCGTACATCTTTAATATGATAGTATGAAAACAATATTCCAGCGTACTCTCACAAATTTTTTGTATCTAGAACCTTATTTCTTGCAGCTCCATGGGACTGGTCGTCGACTGTTGAGCAGTTCACGAAGAAACCCCGTTGCAAGCCCAGAAAGAACAAGCCAGCTAAATGTAGCACATCCAAGTTCGGTTGCTGCCCTGACCAGAGGACGAAAGCTAAGGGACCATTCGATGAAGGTAAATACTGGTTTTAGATCTCATATTTTACTTTTTTATTACATGAATATATGTACGTGATGTCCTAAAAGGCAAGGGTCTTCCTAAAATATTTTTAATGTTAAGCGATTTTGACACGGGTTTAATAGTTTTGTTGCGCATGTTTTATAAATGGATAGTGTGTTAACCGGAGGAAGATTAGGCAGAAGAATTTCTATTAATACGTAATTCTAATTTCCTATTAATACGTGTAAATAATTTTTGTTTTTAAGTTGTATGATAAGAAGAAGATGTGTATGTGGTCTATAGTGTATTTTTTGTTGAGATAAATGCATAAAAACGATGTGATCAATCGTGGAATTACGATGATCAATCTCAAACAGATTATACTTACTCTGGCTCCCATCCATTCGCTTTATAGTACCTAAGACTCAACATTATCTTTCTTCTCAGGTTGTGAAACCCCCAAGACCTGTAAGGAGACTAAGCACGGGTGCTGTCCCGACGGAGTCTCCCCAGCAAGAGGTCCGAAAGGCAAGGGCTGTCCCGTGGAGCCTTGTAAGGAAACCCTGTATGGCTGCTGCAAATCCGACCACAAGACTGCTGCCCAAGGCAACGACCAAGAAGGATGTCCACCTCCCCCACCGAAGTGCAAGTCTTCTAAGTATGTTGAACCAACTTATATAGACATATCACTACATAGTATAAAACAAAGTCGCTTTCTCTGTCCCTTTGTATGCTTAAATCTTTGAAACTACTCAACGGATTTTGATGCGTTTTTTTAATAGATAGAGTAATTCAAGAGGAAGGTTTATATGTATAATAATATCCATTAAATACGAGTAGTGGAGTAGGCTATATATTTTATACCCGTGCGAAGCCGGAGCGGGTCACTAGTACATTATAAGTGTTACTTGCGTCGTCGGCAGATGAGTTGTCGGAAGTGATGGACATTACATGTAAAGCTTTTGAAAGAAAGGGTATGAAGGTAAATCTGAGAAAAACCAAAAATATGGTTTTTAAGAGAGAGGAAAGTATGACGGGATGTGTTATTGGATGGTAAAGGAGTAAGTGAAGCAAGAGAGATTTTTCAGAATCGTTCCAGATGGCGATCGATAGTATAAACCTAACCCTTCGGGAACGTAGAGGCGTGAAAATTTGTAAGTTATTTTTATGATTTTTTTCTTAATTTCCTGTACTTTTCCTCAGGTTTGGCTGTTGCGAAGATGGACAGACGTCTGCTAAGGGCCCTAACAAGAAAGGATGTCCAGAGAAAGGTAACTTTTAATTGTTTTCTTCTTCCGTCGTTTTCCACTTCAAATAGATTAAGAAGGAAATATTGCTAAATATCATAGAAAATTTTAAAAAACTATAACATATTTTATGTCCCTGTACAAAATACGTGTTCGAAGATTTCAAAAGACAATCATTTCATACCATAATTGTGTTGGCATAAAAATTTAAACTCCATATCCTATCAACAAGGAATATTCTACGCCATCGTCAACGCAACGTTTTTCGATCTGTCATTTCTTGAATCTGGTGAAAAAATCTAAATAAACATCCTAAAGGAGCAAAACCCGTCTCCGCCACTGGGAATGGGTCAATTCCCTTTTCTAGGTGCCACCGAGTTTATTCCAAGTATGATATTTTTAGACCAAAAACTTGATTACTCATCTCCAGCTTACATTTCACGTAATAGTCAGAGCTTTGACAAATATGATCTTCATCGTAGAGACACTGATGTTTTCTCCACAGATTGCATTTGGTTAATGGATTACCTCATTAATATTTTGTTGTTTCGTCACAGACAAACATAAGAAACCAGTGGGATGTGCTGACAGTGAGCATGGGTGCTGCCATGACAAGAAGACCGCTGCCACGGGACCCAATGGCCAGGGATGCCCATGTGAGGCCACTGAATTCGGCTGCTGTCCAGACAAGGTTTCACCAGGTGGGTAGATCAAAAATATACACGCAATTGCAAATGGAGGTTCATTTGAGTGTATTGTAACAAAATCTTGATTGGATTGCATGCAATTTTAAACATCGTTTCCAATTCGGAAAATCGAATGAGGAAGTGATAAAATTATATTAGTAAATTAGGTCTACAGCTACGATTAAGTGCTTACAAAATGTTTATTTTCATTGAAAGCAAAAAACATTTTACATATTTTTGTAAGCTTTATATTCCTAGATATACAAAACTGTATACTAAAAAAAACTTCAAATCACATAACCTTACAATACACAACCAAATCAATTTTTCATAGACTTCTATCTCCAAACTCACATCATCTTTTCGTTCATTCACCACATATCTTGAACTCCACAGCCGCCGGCCCCGAGATGCAAGGATGCGTGTTGTCCTGCAACAACTCCGCTTACGGATGCTGCCCAGACGGAGAGACGCCGGCGCACGGGCCAGAGCAACAGGGATGCTGTCTGCTCTATACCTACGGCTGCTGCCCCGACAACTACAAGCCGGCTGAAGGGCCTAACAATGAAGGTAAGGCACGGTTATCGTATTGGGAAGCAGAAGTGTTGTGGTCAAGTTGGGGCTAAAAATGTGGAAAAAGATTTTGGGTGCTCAAATATATTTTATTTTGGCAAAGTTTGAAGAGATTCTAAGTCGAGGGAAGACAAATTAAGAAACCCTGCATGTTACACTGGTTAAATTAATCTGAAAAAAGAATGGAAAACAATGTAAAGAAAACCTACATATGCTTCGCTTCTTTAATTATTCTGTTTATGTTCGTTTGGACTACGTTACGATAGTTGAGATAGCGACAATATATTACAATATTTTCCGTCACTCTAAACCTCGTTATCGGAATCCAAAGCCCCTCAGTATATTACATCCCCACAACAACCCAATATGTTTGAAACTGTCCTTCATATAAACAACTTGTAAATAAATGTGATTTGTTACCCAGGTTGTGGCTGCCAGTTCGCCCACCACGGTTGTTGTCCCGACAACTACACCATCGCAAGAGGACCCAACAAGGAGGGCTGCGGATGTCAATACACCGAATTCGGATGCTGCCCTGATATGTGAGTTAGAAGAATCATCTGTAACTTTATAGTGAAAACTTCATGGTGGTTTGTGTTAAGGGACTGGAATGGAAGGAACAGTTGCCATTTTCTTATCATGCAGGAAGTAGTGACTAGAGAATTGTGCCGTTTGGATTACTGTTGGTATTGTTCGGTGTTATGATAGCTATCATTATAAAAATATAAGAACTTCTGTGTCTCCAACAAAAAAATAAATGTTGTAAATTCTTTCCTTTTGTTAAATTTGGAAATAATACATAGATACGAGTAGAATAGACCACGCAAAATGGTCTCAGTGGGGACTAATTGCGGAAACCACGGAGCCCAATAAACTAAACTAAACTAGATACGAGTAATAGTTCCGTACGATTAAATGAATACCATGAATATTGTTGTAGCAGATCCCACACTGGACCTAACAATTCCTTTAATCAAATACAGGCACACAGAAGCCAAGGGTCCCAAGTACGAGGGTTGTGCCTGCAACACGTACCAGTTCGGCTGTTGTCCAGATGGCACCACCGTCGCCAAGGGTCCCAGCCTCTACGGTTGCCATTGCTCCCAGTCAGAACATGGCTGCTGTACTGATGGTCAAACTGCAGCTAAGGGTCCTAACTACGCTGGCTGTGAATGCGATGCTAGCCTGTATGGGTGCTGCCCTGATGGCCACACTGAAGCGAAGGGACCCAAGTTCTTCGGCTGTGCAGATGTGCCGGAGAATCGCCAGCGTAAGTGACTTTGGATTTTTAATTGATTTAGTTATCGATGTGATGATCTTCGTGATTAAAGAGTAGTTTGAATAGTGAAAACTGATTATATGAATTTCTTGTTGTTGTTACGTGCTCGGGTTCTATCCGGAAATAATAAATACGAGTTCCAGAAATTTGTTTATTTCTACACACACAGTACACGCACTTGTACCAAAATCCACTACTGATACTAATTATCATTTGCTGGTTTCCAAGCCATGTTCGTTACAGTTGTATCTTACTTTATTATATTTTTCAACACAACCTTTTTAAACTTCATAGCAGATTTCAGAGCAGCAGAAAAAAATAATTACTTTACTAAATCTTTGAAGCTTGACTCTTTTATTTGTCCATATAGCTCATTGTTCGTAAATCCTCATTGTATTTCATCCCTAGCCGATGCGAAACATCAACTCTTTTAACCTTTCTGTCAATCTCAAAACGGGAGTTTCATTTCATATTTACGTCTGATCTCCAAGCCTTCATTTCCAGAATCTTGTGGCCTGACGATGGACCGCGGCCCGTGCCACAACCACTCCATCCAGTGGATGTACGACATGGAGTACGGCGGCTGCTCGCAGTTCTGGTACGGAGGCTGCGATGGCAACGGGAACAGGTTTGCCAGCGAAGACGAGTGCCAGGATGTCTGCGTGCATCCACCGCCTAAAGGTGAGATAGTTGTATAGGTTTACAGGTTATTCTAATTTGGAGATTACATCATAAGTTAACAATTAATAACTTGATTGTTGATGTAACAAATTGGTATGCTGGGATCGTTGTCCAGGAGTGGTGCAATTCATATCGGGACATGTATCTAAAAAGTGTGATTTCGTATATGTTAGCTGTAAGGGATTAGGGTTAGTTAAAATTATTTGATGATTGACTAGAAAATTGTGACCAATATTAACGCTCCAACTCCGATAGTTAGTATGAAACGTAAAGTACTTTGTGTCTATACGAGATACTATGTCAGCAGAGTACCTTTCAGCTTAAAAGTCACAGAAGGACTTGAATACATGTATGTACCGAAGAAAGTGGAAAAGAAAACTATACTAAAATTAAGTCCTAACTAACACTCCACAATATCTGTACAGATGCCTGCAAGCTGCCCAAGGTGAAAGGCGGTTGTGACGGCAAATACATGCGCTGGTACTACGACACGGAGCGGGAGCAGTGCGGCCAATTTCTCTACGGCGGTTGCCTTGGCAACGACAACAACTTCCAGACTCTCGAAGCCTGCCAGGCTCAGTGCGCACCCGCCACTAGCTCTGGTAAATGTTTTTGTTAAACAAAGTTACAAGACACCTGTTTTGATTTCGTATTGAAGCGTTCACGTCATAATGGTCTGATTTTTTTACATAGTATTAGTTTTTACAATAAGATGGTTTATATGATTTAGATATGTTGATAATATTCAGTAACATAGTTTGTATGATTTAGATAACGTTAAAGGGTACACCAAGGGTCAATTAATGTTTGTTTTCGGTCAAATATAGTTGAACTAGCGCCTCTAATAAAAAGTGGTACTTAACTTCTTCTTGCCAATTTCGACATGGACACTAAAACCTCTAGAAATATATGCAACCCTCTAATTTGTTTAACGTAGCCCTAAATATCAAAAACTACATATTATAAATCTTGTTGTATCACAGACCAATGCAAGCTGTCCCTGGAGCGAGGCTCCTGCGCCGGTAACTTCAGTCGCTGGGGCTTCAACCCTGACTCCGGCAGATGCGAGCAATTCATCTGGGGAGGATGTGAAGGGAACGGCAATCGCTTCATCACTGAGGCAGCCTGCGTCCAGAAATGCAACAGACCAGGAGCCCAGAAAGGTAACACGGTGTTGATTTTGTTATGGTTTGGTAGCTATGGTGATGGATTTAGCACGTGCTCTGCACTGGTTGTGGTGGTGGGGATTAGAATAGTTGCGCTAATTGATGTTCGTTTTGAGATATTGCGATAGTGGTGCGTGTCAACGACGTGTCAATTTATTATCGAAAATTTTTAATATATTTTGACAGTTTGTTGCTAGAAATACCTGATAAAGAGGTTCAATAAAACAAAAATATAAATATTTATTAAATGTATTTGAAAGAACTGAATATTGCAATAAAAATACTTAATATGAACACAAGATACATATGAATATAAAAAGGGGTATTTTTCTTACGATGTTTTTCCTAATCGTCAGTGGATGTATACTATGTACGTAAATGAAAAACACGTTCATAAATTTAATTCATTGGCATGTACGAATAACTTAAATTCGATGATAACATAGAACTGTGACCTCTATTCGAACCTAGGACCTCTAATGAGAAGTCTAAGGTCTTGCCCACTGGGCTACAACCGCTATATTCGTAAGTGAGGAAAAAGTTATGAATTCAGTAGTAAAGAATATGGAAGAGCATGGTTTGTTGCATGGGTCAACTATGCATACATTAATAGTATGTTAGGTTATTTATTTTGATTTCATTTGCATTGTATGTTATTTTAAATCTACTTCTTCATGGTTTGGTACTCAGATTAATTCAAGTGTCGAACACGGCATTGGTGATCGGTTAATTGTAACAGCATGTCACAATGAAATGAGAGTAGATAACAATAGACGCTTTCCTCCTACTAATCTAATAACAAACAATTCAGAGGAATGCTCCCTGCCACAATCTCGAGGCAATTGTCCCGAGAAGCTCGCAAGATGGTCGTTTGACCCCTCCGAGAATAAATGCACGCCATTCTACTACACCGGATGTGGCGGCAACGAGAACAACTTCCGGTCGGAGGAGGAATGCAATAACAACTGCCCGGCTGTCTATGGTAAGAGTCTGGTGAAAGAAAGATGTAATCTGTTGTAGGTACAAAAGGAGAAAAGCAAAGTTGAAAACCAGGAAGTTAGGGAATTACTATGGTAATCGTTGTTAGAAAAAATTTAACTGATGTAATTAAAAATAACAATGATATGAGTGAATATCGTAAAAAGAATGCTAAAAGAAATACGTTACTGGTGTAAAGCAAATTTCTTTCAATACTCAAAGTTTGTGTTTATTGAACATTATATGTGATTTATAATATACATGTATAGGTAAAGGCGATATATGTAAGTACATAAGTATATTATTGGCATGTAAGAAATAGAAGGAAGAATTAAGATTTCTTCGTACAAAATGTAAGTTCCACAACTTTTTGAACATTGGTGGCGGTATTTTTGGTGTTGGTTTTACACTTTTAATGCAACATATGCTTATGCTTTCATGTAGTCTAAGTAATGGTAACTTATAATAGTTTCAATTAAAATATCTTATTAATTAAATACGTTTTCCCAGTTTTTTATATCTTGCAAATAACATGTTTTAATAAATACTGCTGAATTTCCAGTGCCTGAGACGTGCGCTCTGCCTGCGGTCATCGGTGGTTGTGCCGACTACCAGCTCAAGTGGTACTTCGACACAGCTGACAAGAGGTATGTTAGGGCCACATGATGTCATGTACAGCACGATAAACACCCCATGTCTAGGCAACTACGCGCACCCATATGTATATCGATACAGATTAGAAACCATTAAAAAATGGTGGATTTCCTCACCATGTTTTCGCCGAGATCTAAATGGTCATCTTTCCAGACAGATTGAATTCTATTGCCCATTTTGCATTACTCAGCCATACTATTGAGTTGAATTTAAATTATTTTAATATAAAGTTTGGAATCATTGTTATATCTAGAAATAAATTATACTTCGCTAACTGTACGTCACCGTGAAAATCCTTATGAAATCGTAGCTTTTATTATTATAAAAAGAAAATTCCTTTTATTCACACTAGACGCAGTAATACATATAAACAAATAGAGAAAATAATTAATTATATAATAATTTACATTAATGAAACCAAGCGCACATGTCAACCCCGCGCAAGTGTGAATAGGATTTGTCTCAGCTAATGTTGATTGTGTGAAATTCACACTGCCAACGCTGATATTCCGACAAACCCTTAAGTATGTACCAGCACTTCTATAAACAAATAAAATATATTACATTCTATTATATAAAATATAATATCTTCTTTATTCTAATCCTAGATGTCGCCAATTCTACTACGGCGGTTGTGAAGGTAACGGGAACAGGTTCGACACGGAGGAGCAGTGCGAGAGGAGTTGCGCCAGGCAGCAGCAGCCCCAGCCCACCACCCCCAGCGCAACCACCAGCAGGGAAGCTGTCTCCAGACAAGGTGAGTCATGTTCCAGCATATATAACGTAAGATAGAGAGAAATATGTTGGACCTAATAGGTATAAGGTATGAAATGATATTCCAAGGAGTGAATAGCTTTGGAGTGAAATAAAAGTGTTTGAAATATTGAAAAGCCATAGATAGATAGTTGTTCTATAAAAGACTTAAAGGATAATAAATACAGATTGACATAATACATAGAATAGGTATCTAAAGCAATAAAAAAACGTAGTGTAACTAAGATTCACGATGAAAGCCATAGTTTCAAAACTGGTATTCAAAAATGACCGCTGGGGTTAGTACAAACTCCGAATTTGGGAGATAAAACATCTTTATACAATCCTTTGAGAGCTTTTACCCTTTGTTAATTTTTCGACACAGTACTCATAACTTCCTCTTAAACGTCAAATGTCATATCTTAAACATCTGTCTTCCAGAGTTCTGCCAAGAGCCAATCGACAGTGGTCCGTGTAGTTCCGAAGAAACGCGCTGGGCCTTCGAGCCGGCTTCTCGCACTTGCACCTCATTCACTTACGGAGGCTGCGGCGGCAACAGAAACAACTTCCCCAGCCAAGAGTACTGCGAGTACTACTGCAAGCCAGTGCAAGGTGAGTGATGAAGGAGTCCCATTATCCATCTATTTGGTAGGCCATTACAAGTTATTAGGTATTTAGGGTAGTATATGAAAAGAAAATAAAGTAAGAAAGAAAAACATTTATTCACTGCTTATGTAGGTACATTGTGACATCACACTATTATATACACACTTTGACACAACAACAATACATAGAAGGAGTAGGCACTTCAAGCAGTGAAAAGGTGCTGTCTCAGTAATTGATGCAGCTTAGCTGATCCTGATCTGATCCTCCGACAGCACCCAAACCGAAGTTATATGTCCCCATAAGTCAAGTTCTTAACATGTAGATTGATTTTGTCAATATATTGATATTGACGTCATGTTAAAATTCCGAAGGAGTTGAAATTCTATTTATTGTAGACATGTAAACTACTTGCTAAGCTCATTGTTTTGTCTATAACAGTTTTGTCAAAACCTAACCTAAAATAATTATGGTAGTACATTTCTTAGTAGACAAGTTTTCAACATTCTTCCTTCTACATTTTCAGACGTGTGCCAGATGCCAATGTCGGCGGGTCCGTGCGACGCCTCTCTGATGCGGTGGTTCTACGACGCCTCCTCGGACTCCTGCAGTCAGTTCACCTATGGAGGATGCGAGGGCAACGAGAACAGGTACCAACTCTTGATAAATCTTCGAAACACGGTCAATTTTAGATAAAAATATAATATTTGGGACTGTGACGGAATTCAGCGCTTGGACAGTCGAAAGTCTAAACAAAACAGTATTTTTTTAGTATTAATATACTTACATATATTGTGGTTGATTCAGTCCATCGTAAATATATAAATAGATAATCGATGATAGAAATTTGGTGTGTCGAAACGGTAACAGAGACCAGGAATGATTGGATTATTTGGAAAATGCCTCCAAACACCAACTCTCATACCTAAGTTTCCAATCCACGAGAGAACATCAGTGAATATACATATTTACTTCTGTTTAAAGACCTCAAAATGTCACTTCAGAAAACAGGACAGTATCGCACTCGTAGCTATAAATGAAACTTGGTACTTGATACTGCTAATGTATTTCAGATTCGAAACCCGCGAGGACTGTGAGCGTCGCTGCTCCCGCCAGCCGGAGCCCCAGCCCAGACCCACGCCAGCGCCTGTCACCGAGCCACAGCCACCGGTAGAGGTAATAAATACATAAATATACCTTCATGTCTTGTCATCTCTTTCAGGGTTAATGGGTTGATAAGAAAGACGTAGGCTATAATACTAGAAAACGAAGCAACCGTTTGAATTTTATGTATATGAAGAAAATAGACTATTGATAAGATCATGACTAACGTGAAAGTTATTAATACTTTAAAGGTTCCGCCGTTTCGGAGTAGGCAAAACCTTAAAAATATAAGAATATTGCTAAAGAGTGCCTAGAATTGTCCAAAATATTCCATTGACCCTTAATATTTTAGTTAGATACTATGACATTCGCAGATGCAAGCATTAGCATTCTGCTCACCTCCAGACTAGAAATAATTTTGCCTCCTATATTCAACCAAACCTTCTCATATTTATAACTAGTGAACCGCTCCGGCTTCGCACGGGTATAAAATATATAGCCTACTCCACTATTTAATGGATGTTATTATACATATAAACCTCTTGAATCACTATCTATTAAAAAAATCGCATCAAAATCCGTTGCGTAGTTTCAAAGATTTAAACATACAAAGGGACAGAGAAAGCGACTTTGTTTTATACTATGTAGTGATACCTAAACTTGCCACACATTCCACCCAGGACCTCCCACCACACTGCATAGTACCAGAGGTGTATGAGGAGTGTACGGTACCAGGCGAAGTGTGGTACCGAGACCCCTCAAGTGATGAGTGCGTCTCCCACACCAACGTTGAGGGCTATGGCCGCGAGTGCAGGACTACCAACGTGTTCCCCTCGCAAGAGGCTTGCAACAGGGAGTGCGGATCGTTTAGAGGACTAGGTATGTTGGGCACAGTTTGTTTATCAATTTTAGGATAATAATAAAAGCGTTTATTTACAGCAACAAAAACATACACAATACAAAACGTTTACAATTTAAACTTACAATCTAAGGGATAAAACATGTGTATGTTACTGTCGCAGCAAAAGGGTTCCAGTTCAGCTGGGTATTTTTTTGATAGCAAAGGCAACGCTGGTCTTATGTCGGAACCACTGGAGAGCAATTTAAATTTTGAAATAGAGTACTACCAAAACCAACTTTATTCAAGACCTACGTGTTGACTCTTATTCCCCCTTTCCATTCTTAGAGGTGTGCCGCTACCCAGTGGACCCCGGCCCGTGCCAGGAGCTGGTGCCCAAGTACTTCTTCAACGCGTCGAGCGGCGCCTGCGAGCCGTTCACGTACGGCGGCTGCCACGGGGGCCCCAACCGGTTCAGCTCCGCCCAGGAGTGCCAGCAGACGTGCGCCCCGCCAGTCGGTAAGTCAAGGGGCGGATGTTAGATGTTAACGTTACCTTTAACCCTTGTGGGGTAGGTTCAAGGGAGTTAAACGAAACAACAACCCGATCAACTTATTTACCGTGTTTTAGTTTTTGTGGTTTATTACAAAAATTTCAGATTTCTAACCTAGAAAACTTATTTACTTAATAAATTATCTAGTCAAAGTGAATCATTACGTGTATGGTCCTTTTTAAGCCTGTCCTGCTAACATAAGGTTTTGATGTGACTGTAGAAACACTAACCCTACAGTTTCGAAAATGAATACGTTATCCGTTACCGTTCGTCCCGGTATGTCGTAAGAAGCGACTAAGAGACTAGTAGTATTATATGGAATCTATTGGTTAATAGGTAAGCAATCTGTCACTATATGTATGTCTATATGATATAACCACACCAATATTCAGGCTAAAAAGTCCTGAAGAGATTAAGGGATGTAAAATGTATTTGTATGTATGTATGGATAAGAGTTTTATACTAAATAAATGTGTCTGATTCAGTGGACGCGTGCGAGCAAGAGAGCGACCGCGGCCCCTGCGAGAACTACTCGTACAAGTGGTTCTTCGACCGCAGCACCGGCGCCTGCTCACAGTTCGTCTACGGGGGCTGCGAAGGCAACGACAACAGGTCAGCACTACATATACTATACTGTAGAATAACTATACTAGTATATTCGCATTAAAAAAATAGGGACGTCATCATGTTCCCATGATTTAACCAATGACATTTCATAAGGGTTGTCTGTTATTGGTCAATGTGACTTTTTTCTCATTTACTCACGTCTCATTGGCCAGTTTGTTTTCTGAATATCACTTTACTTAACGCTAACAGCCTATAAATAATACTTGTGGTACATGAACAGACATAAAATGTAGTCGTAATCTCTTTTGATATACATCTTTGACCACAATCCTTTATTTAAATGGCATTAAGTTTACTAAAATCAAAAATATATAACACGACGTAAAATGAGCTGAAATTTTTTCACGTTATTCTAATAGAGACCTTTTAAAGATTTATATAAATTGTAATTGTGCTGTATCTTTGTTTAAAGCATAAAGAATATTTTAATTTGCACTTTAGTTAACACTTTATTCAGTTATCTGTTTCAATATGAATATCCTAATTCTACAAATTCCGTTCACTGCAGATTCGAAACCGAAGACGACTGTCTCCGGCGCTGTCGTGGAGAGCCCAGCTACACTCCCCAACCCGCACCACCCGCGGCCACGCCCAGGCCAGAGCCGGTAAGTCCTTCATTAATTTAAGTCTTATCATATTCTGCTTTATCATACGCGGACTTCGAATGATCCATGCCTAACATGCCTTCGATTTTCGGAGATGGGCATTCAAATCTCTGACTAACCCCGCCATAATAAAAAAGGGAGTGTGTATACACAAGTCGTGAAGCGTATGTATTATTAAATATATTATGTTGTTCGGTAAACGTAGTGTAGGACGCCCGGATAGATGGACCGATGACCTGAAAAAGGTCGCTGGTAGTGGTTGGCTGAGGGCCACGAGTGATTGTGTTTTGTGGCGTAACCTTGGGGAGGCCTACGTCCAGCAAAGAACTGATATAGGCTGATTGATTATCATATGCTGTACACATACACAAGCATACAAGATTGTAAAACACTTTTGGGGTGTTCAGAGGTTGAATAGAGTAAGAAATATGATGGTTTTCGGCTATACAACAACACAATTTGATCACATCAATGAAGAACTTGATTTTTTTTTTATTTTAAGCATTACGCATCTGTAGTCTAAAACTACCCTAAAGAGAAAATATTAATGACGAATACACAAAATCATGAATTTCATGAAATACGTGATTTGTTCATTTGCATTGAATAGATCATCTCCTTTATCTTTTCCGTAAGGGATAACGATAATGTATGTTTATGTGTTTCTTGCGCTGTACATGTACATATCATCATTATATCAGCCTGTCCGAATCCAGTGTTGGAGATAGGCCTCCCCCAAATGACGCCACTTCTCCCTGTCAGTGGCCGTTCGCATCCATGTACATATGTATTGACAAATAAAACAGGTCTTGTGTTTTTCTAACGACATTTTACTTTTGTTAGTCAACTTCGCTAGATAGTACAAACACGTTTACATTCTGTGGAATTAAACGAATTTCTTTCTGATACAGAGACAAGCCGTGAACCAGTATGCAATACGTATGATGCCCTATAACTACGTTTGTTAAAGTAATAACAAAGTTGTTTTAGTAATAACAAAGTCTGTATAGGTAATTGTGAAAAGGGCTAAATAATTATGAAGTTTTAACCGGTTTGTATTGTAATTTATTATGTACCTATTCTCCATTTTGCAATGTTCAGTAGTCATGTTTAGTTTAGTTATAAGTTGTGGACTAAGTGTGTTGTCGATTCCCGGTTTGTATTTGTTTGAAGTGTATAAAAATTTAGTGAAGGATTCTCTATTATGTTGTTGTGATTGTTTAATGTGTGTTAAGTATTAGGTGTAGAATAAATTTGGACTGTTTTTCGTCTTTATTTGACTCGGTCAATAATTGTTTCAACTGAAATATACATAGCACGTTCATAAACAGCAGGTATATAATAAACATAAAGAAAATAATTTAATGCACATCTAAAATACTAAAATGTAACACCATAAAAATATACCTAAACCTAGGTAAACCTAAAGTAATGTTTGAGACTGACTGACTGATTGTCTTAATGTTGGTGATGACTTCAGTAGTTTTGGTGTGAATTTTCGCAGAATTTTATGTTCGTTTAAATGCTACCCTGAACATAATCTTTTTTTAACAAGCATTACACTAAAAACATAAAAGTGTTACAGGAAACCAAGCAGACCTTTCATGCCATGTTCTCATGGGCCCTTTATAACCCAATTTTAAACTACATGTACCTAAAGTCCACACTTGTAAATGGTCTTGTACTAAATATACATATAGGTTACGTGAAATTCACAAGAACACATATATTAAATTAAACATGTAAGTTTACCTTACTTTACTTACTCATTTGTAAGTTAGATTATAATATATTCATGTAGCTACTAGTAGTGTTAGATGTCAAGAAATAGTCTATACTTCAACGGTTTTACATAGCTAGAATTAGAGACAGTTGTATATAGTTAGTTTAAGTTCGCTGGTAAATTGCATTAGTTGCTTAGAAAGTACATACGTCTTCCCTCTGGGGTAATCAGAACATTAGACCTTATTATTAATGTATTATTATTAATATCATTAAGTGCTCTACAGGCTACCGCCGAGCTGGATCCCTTTTGAGATTACCACAACTAACTCTGTAATACCATATTTGAAATGTAATTTTATGTGTTGTGTATTATGTAATCCAATTATTGTCTTTGAATTTTATTGTAAATGTTGAATATTGTATGTAATAATTGATGTGGATGTCTCAATAAAGATATTATTATTATGTCCACAGGCACCCCGTACAGCTTGTTCCACCCCTGACTCCCTCTATCCCTGTGGGGAGAACATCACGGTCTACTACTATAACGCAGAGACAGGAGAATGCGACTCCGCCCCTATTGGAGGCTGTCGTCATCCCAACAGCTATAGAACGGAGGAGGAGTGCCAGCGACAGTGCGGAGCTTTCAAGGATCTTGGTACGTCAACAAAAGTAACTTATTTATATTATAAATGCCTTGATGTCAATTATAAAATGAATTTGTTTTGTTGATGGTGTAAAAGGTTTTCGAATCAGAACATTAGTAGGACGAACAGAAACGACGACCTCCGTGGCGCAATCGGTTAGCCGCCGGAACGCTAATCGTGAGGTCCCGGGTTCGATCCCGGTGGAGGCAGAGTTTAAGAACTACGCATTTCTACTGCTTTTCAGTCTGGTCGTTGATTATATATGCTATATATGTATTTATCTATATATAATATGTATGCATTTCTCAAATATACGTTGACTAGTACCCTTAACACAAGTCTTAAATGAACTTACCAAGGGGCTAGTTCAATTGGTGTTATAATGTCCAAATATTATTATTAGAAACAGGTCTCCCTTATGGTCCTACTAGTAGGACAAAATAGTAGACAAGAAAACGCCCAATTATAAGTCCTTTATTGAAACTCAACAATACAAATAACAACAGTATTGATGAATAATTATACAACAGAAAATTAGATAAGAAAAATGTTATACGTTGTTATATTAATAAAAATGTTATACGTTGTTGTTTTTATCTTACGTTAAGTACATTATTTTCTTGTTTCCAGACGTTTGTCGCTACAGGCTGGACCCTGGCCCGTGTCGTGGCTCCATTCCCAAGTTCTACTACGACGAGGCCACAGGTGGTTGCCAGGCCTTCGTCTACGGCGGTTGTCGCGGTGGACCCAACCGCTTCTCCAACTTTGAAGAGTGTGAGGAGATTTGTGCCTCTTCTGGACATGGTATGTTTGATTGAAGGTACCTAGACTGCCAAGGAAAAAGAGACAAGTGGCCTGAGGTCTAAGGCCCAAGTCTATTTATGATTAATTTTGATTTAGCTTGACAACCTCTGTGGCGCGATTGCTTAGACGCCTGAACGCTAATCGTGAGGTCCCGGGTTCGATTCCCGGTGGAGGCAGAGTTAAGAACTACGCTTTTCTTCTGCTTTCCAGTCTGGTCGTTGATTATATATGCTATATATGTATAATAAGTATATATTTCTTAAATATACGGTGACTAGTGACTTAACACAAGTCTTAAATGTACTTACCAAGGGGCTAGTTCAATTGGTGTAATAACGTCCTACAATTATTATTTATATCACTTCAATAATGATTAGTAAGTAACACGTGGGTTCTAGCTGTCCATAGAATTACTACCTTCACAATTGCAGAGATGGAAACCTGAATCTCTGACTACCCCGCATGGTCGTGAATGCGTATGTATGTATGTAGTTATGATCAGATTTATATCATTTCACCTACTAGTTTATGCGAGATAGATTAGATTTAACTTGTGGTTGCAAAAGATTAATGGTAAATGGAATATTAATGTTATTATTCATTGGTAATGGAAGGCACGTTGGACCGATGATCTAGTACTCGTTCAATGAAGAAAGCACTATATCTAGTAGTGGTTAGGCAAATCGATCGGCCTTATTCAATATTGGCAACGAAATAAAATGGAATGCATTTAATACAACATAAGGATCATCAAATCACTTATTCAATATAAAGAAAACCATTTTCATGAAACACTGTCGTTAAAATTAGATGATCTTAAAAACTTAAATTAAACTATTAGCATGTCATCAAGGAAAACCTGCATATACAACAAATGTCTTTAAACCACCTTTCTTAACTTCTTCTTCGTCCAGATGCAAACGAAGTTCTGCCAGATTGTGACGCCTACAACGAGGAGTGTGCCCGCTTGAGCTGTCCCCACGGTATCCAGAGGTCTCGCACCGTAGAGGGCTGCCAGCGATGCATGTGCGCCCCTGCCCAGCTGAGCTGCGAAGACTTTGAGCTGGAATGCTCTTCCTTACTCTGCTCCTATGGCATTGAGAGGAATCGGGGATCTGATGGATGTGAAAGGTAAGACCTATTTTGTTAAGTTATATCAGTTTTATATTATATATAGGTATAGCATCAAGTATCTCAACTTTTTCGGACACTGGCAAACCACTTGTTTCGTAGACAACAAGCACGTTCGGTTGTTTTGGGTTCAAGACGTGTCACAACAAAATTTTATAAGATGGCAATTCGAAATGAAAGTATTATGCTTTTAAAGTGTTAATTGAGTCACATCTGTGGCATAACGACAAAATGTCTGTTGCCAATAAAATTTAATAAGACAGGATTCTCCTGTCAGAAAATAACAACTAATAAATTCGCGTTTCCACTATAATTTCGCAGCCTCATTTTAATTGTTATTTGGGGAAATGTCTACCCATCCCCAAATACTTAATACCAAATGGGTTAGTGTAGCAAATGTCACAATCGATTGATTGTCTGATAAGTTGTTTGCCCACAACACAATCACGTCACAAATCATTAAAAAATTTTCCTCAGGTGCGCATGCGCGGAGAACCCTTGCTCGCGAGTGGGTCCCTGCGGCCGCGACGAGAGATGCATCCCCGAAGCCTACGTCGACCCCAGCACCCTGCTCACCGAGTACCGCGCTGTCTGTCGCACGGGTAAGATCCTCATATATGCAGTACTAGTGACCCGCTCCGGCTTCGCACGGGTATAAAATATCTAGCCTACGCCACTATTTAATGGATGTTATTATACATATAAACCTTCCTTTTGAATCACTCTATCTATTAAAAAAAACCGCATCTAAATCCGTTGCGTAGTTTCAAAGATTTAAGCATACAAAGGGACATAGGGACAGAGAAAGCGACTTTGTTTTATACTATGTAGTGATACATAAAAGCGAGACAAGTATACGAACAGTCAACGCTAAAAGTGCAGTTCCAGTAACTTTTCATAAGGTTTACGTTTATAAGAACAAAAAACAATATTTTTCATTTCGAAGCTCGCGAACGTATAGTGGCCATGACAATGCATAGTGGCGCCAGTTTTAAAATGTTAAATATTGTCTTTTGTTCCTATAAACTTTATAAAAAGTTACTGGGACTGCACTTTTAGCGTTGACTGTACCTACAAACATCCAAAATAAGACAAGTGCACGTACTTCCGTCCTTCTATAGCGCCCTTAACTGGCACTATGTTTAGGTGATAAAATTATTTTTAATTATCAATGACTAGAAATATCTCTACGCTGCGTCTGTTAAAATCTTTTTTACAATTTTATCACATTACTACTACGGTGAGGAAACCTACCTGTTCCCCGAACAGGTAATAGTGCTTGTAAATGGCGACATGGCTTACCACCAGTCACATTGGGTACTGACTATCTGGTCAACATGTGAGTTCGAGGTGGCCATAGAATTACTACCTTTGCAATTGCGGCGATAGACACCTGAACCTCTGACTACCCCGCATGAGTTAATGGTCGTGAACGCGTCTGTTTTTATTTTTTTTTGTTTATCACATTATGACTGTCAATCAATTTACCAATTGCAGTCCACTGCTCGGTAGCTACAATACACTATCACTCACTTGTCGTCCTACACTGTAGTCAATATATGATCCCTATACTATTGGTATTCCAAAAACTAAATAGTCTCTTCTCAAACAGCGTACAAGCGAGGCTCCTGTCCAAGTTCCCCATACTCGTACCATGAGGGATGCCGCCGCGAATGCCACGATGACGCGGACTGCAGCGGCGCAGACAAGTGCTGTGTCTCAGGCTGCAGCCACATTTGCACCAGCCCTCAGCTTGAGCTGCCGGCTGCCTTCACCACGCAAGTGCCAGGTAAATGAGATGGTTTATTGCCAAGGTGTTGAGAGAAATCTTCATGATAATAGGTTTTCCTTTGTCATGCGGTGTTTTGAAATGTTTTGTTGCTGTGTCAAAGGGTTGTACAAAACTGCTGTTTGATATGACATCGTAAGAGATTTAGTTAGGTAGGGTAATTTGCTGTCGAATTTTTGAGACAATATTGCTCTATCTACAGATTTATACCGAAATTTTCATACCTATTTATGACATATCAAAAATCCTGCAGAATATATTCATATTTACATGCAAAAGCCAATATTTATCTATTAACAAATAGTATTACGTATCTTTTCATTTACTTATAATACGCACAACCACATTACTCATCAACGTTTAAAAATCCAAGAACAATATTTCTCACCCATCCTTGTACCAACAACCTTTCCCTTCCAGTGACAGGAGAGACTGAGGCTCCTCAGCCCAACCCCGAAACAGAAGCAGAAGTGGTTTCAGAGGAACACGGCAAGGCCACTCTTCGCTGCCTCTTCCATGGCAACCCACCGCCCAGGATCACTTGGCAACGAGGGAAGATCACGGTGAGCATGATTCTTTAAACTGATCTTATAAACACCGTACAAGATTTTGAGTCACATGGTTTGATGAAAAAAAAAACAGGTTTTTGGTAAGAAGATAGTGTGAGTAACTTGGCGTACAATGAATGAATGGCAGTTTAAGTAGTATTTTCGTTCATTTATCGCACAGTGTAAGAGATGAGACACGTTTTCACAAGTTTATAATTTCTCAGTAACCAATTCGTAGAGATACTCGACAAGCAATAAGATGAGATGTTGCATACTTAGTTTTTGAAGGTTATAAATGCGATACATAAAACACTAGTGTGTTCCGTGCAACCACATTAACTATCATTTCCAATAACGTTTAGTTGCGATTGACCAGGATCAGCCTTGAAACTATAAATTAAGAATTGGGTTCTATATTAAATATTCACCTACTTAGATTCTCAAAATTAGTAAAAGCATAAGGTAACTCAAAATTTAATTCCCGTGTATGTGTACATTTTGTAGTGACTCGGGACTTGTACTCTTAATATACTACGTACGAGAAGCTCAATCTTAATCTATATCACTCTATAATGAAATGAAATGAATATCTTTTTATTCAATATAAGGATCATAAAATCTCTTATTGAAAGTCCAAAAAAAATATGTCATTAATATAAACTAATTATTAAAATAAATCAAATTAGATTAATAAAGCTAATGGCACTAAATATCTGCAGAGAAGAAGTGCCAAGAAACTCTGCAGACAATGTGTACATCACAATTAATCTATATCACTCCATAGATCGACGGCACAGTGGGAAGGTACCGTCTCCTGACAGACGGAGCCCTGGAAATCGTCTCCCTGTACCGCAACGACTCGGGCGTCTACATCTGCGTGGCTGACAACGGTCTCGGCATTTCTAAGCAGGAAGTGGACCTACAAGTCTATGGTAAGGACAGTTTAATGTTTACAGCATACAACTGTATACTCGTTGCCGATTTTTTAACTAATTCTTACTTTATCAATCATATCAATATACACAAGAGTTTATTCGGAAGTGTTTAATTTATATCTCTATTTATTTATACGAAGATGAATAAAGATTATATGATATGATTAGTTAGGTAAGAGTAGACGAAAAATTGGCTAACGAAATGTCGACAAACTAATATTGTACTTGTAAATAGCGACTCCAATACGACAATATTAGTTACAGTTGTATATTACAGTGTTATTCAATGATATATTACTAATAGTGTGTTATGGTGATGGTAGATTTTTACTGCTTGTTGAATAGTACTAAATTTATGTGTTGTTGTTATGATTTTCTGAGATGGATACGATGCTAAGACCTCCGTAGTATAGTATTCTTAAATCCGTGCTCCGTCTACTATGCAATTTACATACATATACGTATATACTTTGTGTATATGTACATACAATTATTTAAGGTCCTACGTGCCAACAAGATTAACAGAAACTATCGATTATCACTTAATTTGTTATTACAAACCTGTCGCCTCAGTCGCATAAATCTTCTCAAGCTTGCTTTTCTAGTCTGCAAGCAAAAAAAGTGATTTCCTTGACGTACAAAGCATTATGACATAAGCAATCATTAATATCCAGACTGGTACTTGGATAGATAACTATTATCTGTTTAAATATCTATCGCGTCATTGCCAATGTTTATTCTAAACAGCTTTGGTAAGTTTCTCACAAAGTGGTATCGCAGAAATATAGTCGTGGCTTAATTTAGACTCTCGTGTTTATTCATTACTAGTGACCCGCTCTGGCTTCGCACGGGTATAAAGTACATATATAGCCTACTCCGCTATTTAATGGATGTAATTATACATACAAACCTTCCTCTTGTATCACTCTATCTATTAAAAAAACCACATCAAAATCCGTTGCGTAGTTTCAAAGATTTAAGCATACAAAGGGACATAGGGACAAAGAAAGTGACTTTGTTTTATACAATGTAGTGATAACTTCACTACTACCACAGCTTTTGACACCATTTCAATGAGATATTAAATAAAAAATAGTAGCATCTAAAGTATAAATGGTTTAGTAGCATAAAAATAATTTTTGCGATAAAATTTTATTCAGATAGGATCCACCCATAAAGACCGTTAAGGGTATGGATGTATATGTGCATGTAGTGATATATTATGCTGTGGAAGTCTCATGATAGGTGTGAAGTGTAAATATTGTTTCCAGCGGCGAGGAGATAAGCTAATGAAAGATACTCTTGTTTTTATAAGAACTGTGGCGTTCATGATATAAGATGTTTTTGTTGAAGATACTTTTCAACTTTGAACTTGAACTTTACAGGATACGTTAACTAAAAAGGTTTTTATCTCTTTTGAGTGGAAGATCCTAGAATCCTAATATCTCCATAGTTTAGACGGCAAAAGATAATTCAACAATATAATCTCTCACTAGAATTTTCGTTATCTCTTATACCTATGGCGTAAAGAAAACCACATAGCAGCATCCTTTTTACTTAATAGTAAACGTAGTTAATTCTATACTACACAATTGATTGATTTTAATATTAAATTCCTTTGATAGTTCTGTATGATATTTTATATAAATATAATGTATTATTTCTCTCTTTCCGCATTGCGTTGTGTTGTGTCAGTTTTATCGAAGTATTATCAAATGACCTACAATATTTATTGCATTCATCTCCAGTGTGCATAACAGTGCGAAAATCATACAAACAGAAAGTAACTTATAGTTCGGAATTACTTATAATTTACCATTTATCTTAGGTAATCTTATTCTTAGGTAAACCAAAAAGCTTTCAAATGTTTACGATAACATTTCCGTTACGCATATAATAAAAAAATACATAATATAGTGAATAAACATACTGTTCTTAGCAGTGAAGCTTGGATATTCTTAATGGACTTATTTATATTATCTTTATTAACTCATTAGTGAGTGTCAATGAATGCACTTCAGTAGTGTTTTCGTTGAGCGACATGAGGTCGTCATTTGCAATCGTATCCATTTTAGGAATTTGCACTTTTACTAACGGAGTGGTCATAGGTATGTGTGTTTGTGTTCTAATGTTGTTTTATGTGTATATTTCACGTTGTTCGAGCATATTTTCTAGTATCTTCTTCTGTAGAATTTTCTAGTAGTTTCTCTATGTTTCTTCGTAATTTTTTCTGTATGGAACGTTTTGGTTTTACTAATTTTGTTCTTATTCTTATAAATTACCAAATTTACAACTTTAAACCAATTGAAACAAAAACGTTACATACAATAACTAAAATCCTTATACTTTTGCACTAAAGTAGATTAGTACTAACCTTGGGTTTTGGGGATGGGTTGATTAGATCCGGTGGAACAGGCAGCCGCTATAGCCGGTGACAGTGGAACCTCAATCATCGGAGAACTGGGACAGAGTTTGGCTATCAGATGCTTAGCCTACGGGTACCCTATCCCCACTATAGCGTGGTACCGCGGCGTCTCGGGTCCCATGGTTCCGTATAGCAACCATCAATACGAAGCGCGAGGCATGGTGTTGTATATAAAGAACTTGGACTTAGAAACTATCGGAGATTACGCCTGCCAAGCGTATAATGGGATAGCTAAGCCATCGTCCTGGTCGGTGGTGGTAAAGGCTTATAGGCCGGAGGGGGTGTATGTGGACAGCCCCTACCTGATTTCAAGGGAGTCCCCGTCGGATTATTACCAAACGCAAAGGTACCCGGCACGCCCGCAGCCGGCTCCTACTCCGGAACCTCAAGTGCCGGTTTATACGGGTAAGTCGATTGTAGAGGATGTAGTGGGATTGAAGGGTTAAGATTAGGTTACCGTGATATGTGTTCTTTACTTCTTTTGAAGTTTTCTTTCGATAAGGTCAAAGAAGTGGTGACAATTGTTTCAGAATGTTTGTGTCTATTTTAAAACATAAAATAGAAATCAAATGACTTGAAACAATATTTGGTTGAACAAAAAGTTAATTAATTGTGACTTATAGTTTAGAATCAGTTCGATCTCAAAACATCCTCTTCTTTTTTGCATGTTAGCACTAGAATGATTTTAGTTTTTACCAAATTTATTAACTGATTTTGTAGTGCATGCATTTCTTTCTGTAATTTGTAAATAAGGTTGTGGCATTAAAATTTGTGAATTGTTGTATATAATTTGCATACTAATCAGAATGTATTTACTAAAAGTTTATAACTTTTAAAATAAACACTATACACTTGAATAACGATTAATTTTTTCAAATAAGATCTTTGGTAATCTGATCGATATCATTGAACTTACTTACATGTTGAATCAATAGTGTACCATTACTCCGACATTACTCTCCGTGTCAGGAAAACAAAAGAAAATCTAAATTCCAATCTCAAACACAAGTCTCATCAAACATGTTCCATACGTTTTAAAACCACAAATCTCTAGAACAGTATTCATTCTTCTGTTCCTATATTCCAGTGCCAGTATCGGCTCATCTTCGTGTGAACAACACGGCCCTAAGGCCAGGATCGGAGCTTAGTGTCATCTGCGAAGTGGACGGGTATCCTACACCAGAAGTGTACTGGACTAAAGACGGCAACCCTCTGACTAATACTGAGAGGATCCGGTTCACTGGTAAGGGTGGTTCTTCAATTATGTACTCGTATTCAGGTCTTTACTTCTACATTGGTAAAATAGGCATATAATATCAAACTATTGTCATCTTAGAACATCCTGTCGAAGTAGTGCAAAAAATGGTTTTAAACTTCTATAGTGCCGTATAACGCTTTTTTGTTTTGTATGGATAGCACTTCGGAAATACATCATCTCATGAACGATTGTCAATTGCTGATATGACAGTATTATTTATTATTTTATTAAAATATTAATTAATAGTTTTTTTTAATTTAACATTATTTGATTTGAATACTTAGCGTTCATTTTCTACACTTGACTCGATACAACATACGATATTATGTTTTGTTTCTCCAGATACAAGATTGATCGTGACGGAGTTGTCGGAGAGTGACGCCGGTCTCTACGGCTGCCACGCCGCCAACGCCTACAGCACTGGCTACGACACCGTGTCCATCACCGTTGAAGGTAAGCACTGCACCAACGAGCCAATGCAGTCATGGACAATAACATTTAGATAAGTATATATTAAACTAAAAAATGTTAAGATTACATCGTACGAAAACCAATTTATCCATATAGTTTGTAATATTTAGCCTGTTGTTGGATACGAAGAAGATAAAAATATAGTTGTGATATAACATGTATCAATTTAGTAATCTTTGTGATACTCAGCCTGGTGTTTGGGACGAAGATGATAAAAATAGTGGTGACTGAACGCGTTTCACCTAAAAATACCTTAGGAAATTAGCTCAGTAGTTCTTTCAATAAGCCCGGAAGGCATACAAAGTTATCTTTATTTCTATTCTAAACATACATACATATCACGCCTGATTTCCTGTAGAGGGGTAGGCAGAGATCACGAATCCCCATTTGTCCCGAAACTGTCAGACCACTTTCGCTTCATTGACACTCATACATCTTCTCTTACACACTCGGCGGTTATAGGTACTCCTAACGTCACCTTTTTTCAATATAGCGTCTATCTGACTGTTATATGTCCCCTATGTAACCGCCCTTCCACTTTACTCATTACTCATATATATTCCTAATATATTGTTTGTGTCTCAGGTTCATACATCCCGTCGTGGTGCACGGACAGCCCACACTTCGCCAACTGCAAGCTGATCGTGCGCAGCAAGTACTGCCACCACCACTACTACTCCAGGTAATATTATACATCATTAATATATAAATAAATTTAATACATAAATGTACTCTATTTGTGTACATATGTGTATTTTGTGTGTATATTCTACTTAGTTCATTGGAATTATGTTCTTATAAGAAAGAGTATTGTATAACGTACTTACAAAGTGCTAGTTTTATAAAACAAATTAAATTTTTCATCTCGGTGTACCTAACACATTTAAAACAATATTAAACTCGTACTTCCAGAAGGGAAAAAGCTGAAATTGGGTGAAACTATCATCACGATAGTGAAAAATTTAAGCAATGCTAAATCAACGTTAACACGGTCAACATAGAATTAGAGTAGAACAATTGACTCTTGGTTAATTCGATAAGAGTCTTATTGTTGTATTTGTCTCGAATGTAATGTTTTTGTCTTCTTTCAGGTTCTGCTGCGAGTCTTGCGTGAAAGCTGGTCAACTGACAGTGGACGAACTCGACTCTATCAAACATCCTTTTAGAAAGTAAATAGATTAATGTAACGAAGTTAATAAAAAACGAAAGATATTTATATCTCACTAACGATATTATTGTGCCTTAACATTACGAAATTGATTCCTAACATATCGAAACATGACATAATCGGTTCTTTTCAATCGTTTCGTGCCATAACGCCTTGTTAGTTGAAACCGACTTGTTAAAGGTTTGAATTTAGAGTGTAATTGTATATATTAAGCCTTTTAATAAGATAAGGTTGCAATTAGGAGCTTATACCGATTGTTGTTTCAGTGTTACAGTAATTTGATCAATAGTTATAATTTATTTGACTCATTTGCCCTTGGTTAGATGTCTGTAGTTTTATACTAGGTTTTAATAGGAGTAGTAACAAGTCAAATTTTATATCGATAAATATGTGTAAATATGATAGACGACAATAAAGTTGATTATGTATTATAATATGCGTTTCCTTCATTACCTAGTATTTAGTCACTTTGAAACAATTCTGAATTCATGGACAAATCATTCTCCTTAAATTTCCAAAGACAAACGCGTTCACGACCATTAACCCTTGCGGGGTAGTCAGAGGTTCAGGTGTCCATCTCTTCAATTGCGAAGGTAGTCATTCTATGGCCACCTCGAACCCACATGTTGACCAGATAGTCAGTACTCAATGTGACAGGTGGTAAGCCATGTCGCCATTTACAAGCACTAACTATTACCTGTTCGGGAACCTGGTAGGCTTCCTCACGATGTCTTCCCTCACCGTAGTATTCGACGCATTTCGAAAACTTATTTTTATTATTATATCGTATTGTTTTAATTTATCTTAAATGCACACATTTATTGCGTTACACAATTTCTGCAAGGTGCAGAGTACCTAAGGAATAGTACGATATTTTTTAAGACTGACCAATTGGTTCTATATTTATGAATTCATTTGTGTACTAAAAAAGTAAATAAAAAAGAATCGCTTACTGTTCAACTCTCGTTATATTTACACAAAGACAATTGATTAAAAATACATAGTATATAGTAGGTACATTCTGTAAACGAACTTCAGAGGCGATCTATCGATATGTGATAATTATGTATAATGATAATTGTAACACTTTACACCAGTCAACATATATAAAAAATATACACTTATTATTTATAAATAAAAAATCAATCAATCAACCAGACTGAAAAGCATAAAAGCGTAATTCTACACTATGCGTCCACCGGTAATCCAACTACGATTTGCGTTCAAGTGATTAGCTGTTTGCGCCACGGATTTCTATACAACAACCAATGGTAATTTTACTGCAGAATACTAATTTTAAAACTTGACGGTTGTATCTTAGTTGGGTTCAATTTTATAGTTCTTTTAGTAACTTAGAGGAGTAAGGTCCTTGGTACACTTTCGAGCAGCCAAAGACTATCATAACACTAACTTTATGGTGGAAACACAACCTCTAAATACACCACTATAGTTTAACGTTTGTAAATGAATATATAGTTTTAAGAGATTCGCGATTTATACTCATGATTAATAACTGGCGGGCCTTATCGCGTATGTTTTTATATAATGACTGCCCGTGACCATGGCTGCTGCAACGTAGCCGAAACGTCGGGTTAATAAAGGTACTTTATTATATAAAAACATACGCGACAAGTCCCGCTAGTTATTAATAAATACATATATGTAACCAATATTCCCTAAAACTCCCACGATTCCATCCATTTAATCGCTGACAGCGTTGAGTTCTCTTCGTGGGAATGAGGCCCAGTCATTCCGTAAGCCAGTGGCGAGAATAGATAGAAACTGTAGATAGTCGAGGCCAATATTATTCCCCTGACGCACTGGGTTAGCGAGTGGCCTAACGTTGGACTCAGGCAGCTCTGCAAGTTGGCCACTATGTATTCTGTCAGTATCCCTGTACGTGAGAAAGAACATTTTTACTCACTAACAAAATATACGTTCAAAACGCAAGTTATAGGTTGCACCAACATAGGTAGTGCATACGCCGCAATGACTTAGATACATTGGACATCAACAGAAAGTCTCAGGAAGCATAATTCCAAATAACATTATTTCCTTAGAAATGTAAATTAAAGTAATAATCAGTTCTGTTCACACTTTCACAAGGTTAGGTTAACTATTGTAAATAGCCACCGATTGGGCACTTCTCGAGGTTTTCTGACTATCTTGTTTACATCTAGTTCGAGGACTTACGACCCCTAAATGTGCCGTTTAGGAGATGGACTCTAGTGCCTGTGTCTAGAATGTATATACCTATCTCGGCCTTTGTTCAATTCGGTGTAATTCAATCCTTGGGGTGGAGGGTTCAAACCTCGTAGCAGTTATCTGATTTTCCACGTACATTTTCGCAATAGAAATACATTTTGCATAATACACCAAATACTACGGTGCGGGAAACCATCGTAAGGTATAAAGGTTCGTGTTTCAGATAGTCAGTGCTTGTAAAAGGCGACACTGCTTACGCATTAAGTTCGTGTGAGTTCGACGTGGCCATTGAATTCGACGTAGCCCACTTCATTACTTAGATTGGGGCTTGACTCTGTATCGAGAGTACAGGGTTCAAATCCCGTTTGAGAATGTACCAATCAATGGAAATGAAGTTTAATGAATTTCTATGCACATTTTCGTCATAAAAATACATTTACGAAATGCGTCGAATACTACGGTGATGGTAAACATCGTGAGGAAACCTATTTGTTCCCCGAACAGGTAATAGTTAGTTGCTTGTAAATTGTAACATGGCTTACCACCTGTCACATTGAGTACTAACTATCTGGTCAACACGTGGGTTCGAGGTGGCCATAGAATTACTACCTTCGCAATTGCGGAGATGGACACCTGAACCTCTGAATACCCCGCAAGGGTTAATGGTTGTGAAAGCGTTTGTTTTTGTTTGTTTTTTGTGAATTACAACCTCCGCAACTGTCTAAATTGACACTTGTACCTCTGAGTAACTTGCAAGGGTGAATGGTGGTAAAAACGTTTGTCTTTACAACTCTTACGAGTCAACTGTGCACCCCGCTGGAATGCGACCCCTCTCCCGCTTCCCCGCGCGGCGCCCCGCGTTCGCCATTAGCGCTCAGCACCGATAGCATCTTTGAATGAAAAATCTAGCGCCGTCATTTTTGTCGTCTCTTTATTGTCAAGCTGTAATATCATATCAGTCCATATGTATCAATTTACTTGCAAAACGTCATGATTTAAATGACCTAGTATTATGACGCTTTATCATCAAAACGATCTATTGTCAACATAAAAAAAATAGCAATTTATATTTTTTTACATAATTCTCATTTTTTGCTAACGGTATCGTCCGATTGACGTCACAGAGCGAGGTGCACAGTTAACTCGTACGAGTTGTACCTGACCTATCTGCGTCTTCCGAGACGACTGAGCGACTCACCAGTGAGCATGCAGCTGAACACCAGCGCCGGGAAGTAGTGGTGGAAGTAGAGGATGCGCCCCATCGCCCAGAAGGGGACGTAGTGCAGGCACCAGCCCAGGAAAGCCCATCCTGCCGCGTTCAATAACTCCCGGTTCCTCGCATCTGCAAATGTTGAATGAATGGAATTTCTGAATGAAACTATTATTTTTATTATCTTTTGCGCCCTCTCGTGGTTCTGACATAATACCAGCGTTACGTTTCCCACCGAACATTCGCCGAGTTAAATATTTTTGTTGCGTCACAACCATGCAACAAATTCTACTTGTTTGATAATTGTAAACTTCTTTGTTTTTAAGGCTGTATTTTTTCTTTTAATATAATTTTGGTAACTGTAACTTGTCCCTCAAATCTACCGTAACCTTACTAAATTATCAATATACACGTAAATTATTGAACTATAACCGCCGAGTGTGTATGAGAAGATGTACGAGTGTCAATGAAGCGGAAGTGGTCTATCAGTGGGACAAATGGGGATCCGTGATCTCTGCCTACCCCTCTACAGGGAATCAGGCGTGATGTGTATGTATGTGTGTAAATTAGATTAATAAAAGTAATGGCACTTCGTATAGAAAATTATCTGCAGAGAAGAAGTGCCAAGAAACTCTGCAGACAATGTGTACATCACAAACTTAATCTATTATGTTCCATAGATCGACGGCACTACATGTATGTCCCAGCCAGCAAAGTGAAGTCGGCATCCGACTTATACGTTTACGTTCAACAAACGTCGGATAAAAGGTTTAAGACGACTGCTAGCGAAATAATGTCGCATGAACGTCGCTAAACCGTGGTTATGCAACGTTATAGCGACGTTATAAATTGAACGTTTTCTTCCGACCGTTGTACGATCTTTAAGTGCCTAACTAGTCGTTTAAGAGGGGCCTAAACTAGGTCCAGCAAACGTTTACTGGACGTCTACCCGACTATCCTAAAACGTTTACTGGACCTAAATTTGTCGGCTGGGGTATTAAACTAAGGTCCTTCACTCACTTTGTACGTGCTCCCCGAAGGCCTGGGCGCGCTTTTCCCTGACGCTGGTGCAGACGAATACCAAGAAGAAGATGACGAGGAACACGAGGTTCGCCCACCACACCACTGGGTTGCCCAGCAGGTACACCCGCACCGGGTTGCCGGAGAAGAACTGACCCTGCAACAATCAACAACATTTGCATACATATCTAATTATTTATTCAAAGTCAAATTTGCTTGTAAATGGCGACATGGCTGACCACCTGTCACATTGAATACTAACTATCTGGTTAACACGTGGGTTCGAGGTGGCCATAGCATTACTACCTTCGCAATTGCGGAGATGGACACCTGAACCTCTGACTACCCCGCAAGGGTTAATGGTCGTGAACGCGTACGTACGTACGTTATTCAAAGTCAAATGTTTTTATTCAACATAAGTACAAGTGCAGTACATTAATTGAAAGTCAAACATTTGCCTGACACTGGTTGTCTCTTAGTATTGAAATTCTACCGTTGGTTCGGAAGCCCTGGCTCGCAGAAGAACCAACAAGAAACTCCGGCTTTCAGGATTTTTTGCCTAGTGCTTGTTACAAAAACAATTTGTTATTACAACTTACATCTATCTTTACAGGATGACCTTAACACGACAGAGTAAACAGTTATATACTAATACACTCAGACCACATAAAAAGTAAAGACATAGCGCTCCGAACAATAGAGGGAAGCGTGCAAAACTACGCCTTGCCCTTTAAAACTCGGTACGCACGCGCACATTTCCAACCAAACTACGCCTTATCGATTAGCTTGCACTCGATTGTCTATAGAGCATGGCGTCTCATTACATTGAACCAAACTAACTATCTGGTTCACACGTGGGTTCGGTGAGTAAAAACATCGTGAGGAAACCTACCTGTTCCCCGAACATGTAATAGTCAGTGCTTGTAAATGGCAACATACCACCTGTCACATTGAGCACTGACTATCTGGTCAACACGTGGGTTCGAGGTTTCCATAGAATTACTACCTTCGCAATTGCAGAGATGGAAACCTGAATCTCTACCCCGACAAGGGTTAATGGTAAACACGTTGGTATTTTGTCCCTACTAACCTTGTAGTTAATAGGCCACTGCCACGGTTGCGACGTGACCTCACCCTCCTTGGGTTTGAGTCCGGCGTTGCCTCGAAACATTACCGCGTGCGATTCTATGAATCTCTCCAGAAAGTTGGACGCGAACACGTCGTAACTAGTCTGGGGCACTGGAAAAGAATGGCCATGTAACTGGTTATAATGGAAAAGGAATTGTAGGATCCACAGTGTCCTACAGGAAAAGAGCGACTTCCTACCTGGGCAGGTGTTCGTCCAGGCTAATGGCCTGACTTGGAAATTTGTATATATATTGTTTCCGTTAAATATTTCAATTGCGCGTTCTAGGAAATTGATTTGTGTAATTATTATTGAATTCTTGGCGGCGACATCTGAAGTAATTATGTTTAACGAATTGCAACTTAGGTTTACTTAGATTTATCTCTGTGTGTGGCGTTGTAGAGGTCGCTATACACACGCATACAATCACTACAGCTGCTTGCTGAATCGTGTTGCGAAAGTGTTCCACTTGCTAAAGATTATCTCGGCGATATATCTCTGAGTCAACCGTCAACCCCGAAACTGGCGCCACTATGCATTGTCATGGCCACTATATGTTACGTTCGCGTGCTTCGAAATGAAAAATATTGTATTTTGTTCTCATAAATGTAAACCTTATAAAAAGTTACTGGGACTGCACTTTTAGCGTTGACTGTACATTTACGTTACTCGTTTATGTACGCAGTGTGAAGATCAGAAGAACATCTATGAGGTTAATGGGTGTGAAAGAAGCAAGAGAGATTTCTCAGGATCGCTCCAGGTGTACATGTTGTAAATTTAGGTTACTCAATCTCAATCTAGTCGCTTAGTCGCCTTCTACGGAGGAGAAAATAGACTCTATTGGGGAATGAAACAGCAACCTGTCTCCAATATTCCATGATGACATTACAACCCCAATAATAATGCTTAAAAGTGACCTACGAATATATATTACAACCCCAATAACCATACTAAAAAGCGACCTAGGAGATATATCCCCGAGGTTCCACCCCAAGAGATTAAAGGACGTAAATCACTCACACTCCTCAAAGTAGTTCTCTTCGACATTCCAGAGGGCGTTCACGTCCCTCAAGTTAGGGTTGCACGCGACCTCCTGCTGCTCAAAGCCCCACTTGGGCAGCTGTTTACCCGTCGCGGTCAGCACGCACACTTGGAGATAGTGAAGGAACACCAGCCGGCTCTTCACCGTCTGGATCTCTTCACCGTCCTTCCCGCCGGAGACCATCACCTTCCACACGTCGTTCGCGTCGCCCACGCCATCCTGTGAAATGTGTAATGAGAACCCGGTTTTTTTTAATTTATTTTATTTTATTCGGGGAGCTTACAGCCTAGTTTACAAAATAAAAATATAAATAAAAGCAATTTGCCAATTACTAGCTACCACAGACAAACAGAAAAACAATAGAAATAAAAACAAAAACACACACAACTCAGGAACACAGCAAGTAACCCGTTGGCAACAGTGTTCGTAACCTAAAAACTAATATTATGAAATAAAAACAATAATAATATCAATATAAAAACAAAGCTATAAATGCTAATATAGGCAATAGCCTGTGCCTGTATGCGGTCCCTCTCACGTAGGCTTCTGTCTACCGAGTGAAACGATTAACTCTTGCGGGGTAGTCAGAGGTTCAGGTGTCCATCTCCGCAATTGCGAGGATAGTAATTCTATGGCCACCTCGAAGACACGGGTTGACCAGATAGTCAATACTCAATATGACAAGTGCTAAACCTTGTCGCCATTTACAAGCACTGACTATTTCTGGGAACAGGTAGGTTTCCTCACGATGTTTTCCCTCACCGTAGTATTCAGTTAAATAATCCATCAGCATATGAAGTGTGTATTACCTCTCCATAGCCGGTGACCTGCATGCACTTGGTAGTGATAGGGGCTCGTTCTCTGTGCGAGTGCAAATTGCGCCCAGTGGCCATATGGGTAAGCCTGACCAAGTCGCCACTCCTCACCACTTGGACGCCTTCCACTGAACTCCGGTTGTACGGCCTGATTATGAATACGTTGTTCTGGTCTTTATGCGTGTAGGTGGTTATCTAGAAATGAAGGTTTATGTTATTCCTGGGACCTTAGTACACTAATGGTTGTTACAAAATAACAATTCAATATCAGACGACCTCCGTGGCGCGATCGGTTAGCCGCCGGAACGCTAATAGCGAGGTCCCGGGTTCGATTCCCGGTGGAGGCAGAGTTAAGAACTACGCTTTTCGTCTGCTTTCAAGTCTGGTCGTTAATCATATATGCTATATGTATATGTATATATTTCTTAAATTTACGTTGACTACCGTGACGTACCCTTAACACAAGTCTAAAATGAACTTACCAAGGGGCTAGTTCAATTGGTATAATAATGTCCAAATATTATTATTATTATTATTATCAGATTAGTAATAGTGTGAAGTTGGTAGTGGATTAGCAAAAGTGACAAACTGGGCCATTTATAAGTGAAATTTGAAACTTTTGGCGATTTCAACGGTGAAATTTGACACTTTTGGTCTTTCAATACCAATTTCACACTATTACTGTTCTGATATAGAACTGCGTTTGTGCTAAAACGCATTACTGGACTAAGGCCCCTGTTTAGGAGAACGCTTGTTTGAAAATATTTAGTTGGTCACCTTTAACACGGATATTTTGACGGCTAATTATGAAAAAATGTGTCATAATTTAAGGTATATCGAAAGCCCCTCTTTCACATTAGACATTAGAAGTACCTATAACTACCAAGTGTGTATTTGGACATGAATGTCATTGAAACAAAAGTCGTTTGTCAGGAACGAGACAAATAGGTATTCGTGATCACTGTACAGTCAACGCTAAAAGTGCAGTCCCAGTAACTTTTTATAAGATTTACGTTTATAAGAACAAAAGATAATATTGTACATTTCGATGCACGCGCACGTATAGTGGCCATGACAATGCATAGTGGCGCCAGTTTTACAATTGGAAAATTTCGGCTCATTGTCTCCGACAGTATATACGACGATAGTTTCTTCATCCTTGCTCTTATAATTATATTATATTATTATGTTATAATAGCGGCTGTGGCCCAGTGGGTAAGACCTCGGACTTCGTATGAGAAAGGTCCTAGGTTCGAATCCCGACTCCTGCATGTACCAATGAATGAAATTTTAATATGAAAACATCGTGAGGAAACCTGCCTATTCCTCAGAATAGGTAATAGTGCCTATATACGGCGATACGGTTCGCTACCTATCACGTTGGGTGCTGTCTATCTGCTGCTGACACGCGGGCTTCGAATGACCCATACCTAACATGCCTTCGAAATTTCGGAGATGGGCATTCAAGCCTCTGACTACCCCGCCATAATAAAAAAGGGAGTGTGTATACACAAGTCGTGAAGCGTTTGTTATGTATGTACTCGTATAATGTCCGACAAAGTAACAAAAGATTCTTTAATACATTAGGAAATTTGTATTTTCTTAATATATTAAGAACATGAAGATTAATTTTTTGACTATTGACTTTTTAGTTCATTAAATATGGTGAAATGTATACCTAAAATACCGCTAAGGTTAAGCAGGATCACGGATTTGTCTCGTTACTGGGACTGCACTTTTAGCGTTGACTGTACATCTTTCTGGGTGTGATGTGTATGTACATACAAGCTGTAGGATGTGCCAGCTGTATGATATCACTTACCTGCTGCTGCCTAGCCCCCGCTCCTTTAGGATACAGGTGGTGATGAGAATGCAGGTAGCCACCTCCCGTCTTGTGGTTCTTGAGGGTGATCTGCGCCCCATACGCCACTAGCAGGGGGGCGCTGCCGTTGTAAAGACTGTTCCCTTCCAACCTAGCTTGGAAGCCGGATGAGAAGAACCCGTCACCTGTGCCGCTATAATAAAAATAAGGCTAGTAGTACTACGGTGAGGGAAAACATCGTGAGGAAACGTATCTGTTCGCCGAATATGTAATAGTTAGTGCTTGTGTATGGCGAAATGGCTTACCACTTGTCACATTGAGTACTGACTATGTGGCGTAACGTGTTGACACGTGGGTTCAAGGTGGCCATAGAATTACTACCTTCGCATTTGCGGAGATGGAAACCTGAACCTCTGACTATCCCGCAAGGGTTAAATGGTCGCGTTTGTCTTTTTTTATTTAAAGGAATATCAAAATTTTACAGCAAAAATATTGAAACATCAATATAATGCAGTCCTAAACTTAACCTTTGGTGTGAGTTTAGCTATATATTTTGTTTGAATTCTTTAATAACACGACACACTTCTCACCTCTTCTTGAGCACAGTCAGATGGATCCAGAAAAAGAAGACGTAAAGAGCGAACGGCCACAGGATCAGGGTAATACTCCGGACTATGAGGTGCTTCACTGTCAATGTCTACAAATATAAAAAAATAATGAACTATGTAAAAAGATATATGTTAACGGCCAAGCCCGATTTTAGGATAAACTAGTTTAGCCTAGGCTGAAATCGGGCTTGGCCGGTTACACATAAAATACGAGTTTATAAATTTTTTTATGTACATTTTCGTAATAACATTACATTAAGGAAGTGCGTCAAACACTACAGTAACGAAAAACATCGTGAGGAAACCTACCTGTATCACGAACTTGTAAAAGGCGACATGGCTTCCTACCTGTCACATTGTGTACTGCCTATCTGGTCAACACGTGGATCCGAGGTGGCTATAGAATTACTACCTTCACCATCGATGGACACCTGAACCTCTGAATAAGGGTTAATGTTTAATTTAAGTGCTACTTACAACAGGTTGCTCCAAATTTCCCAGCACATTCCACAGATCAGCTATAGTCCTCAAGCCCACGTACAAGACTATAAACAGACCCACAAACTTCACGCCCATAGTACACGCGAGGGAGGTGCCCAGGAACAATTGCCATAACACCATTGGCTTGGAGAGTGGAGAGTGCCCTTTATTTGTTAGGGTTGTCACCTGGAATAAAGGTTTCAATTGAATCACTGGTTAAGAATTAACATATTGAGTGCCACGTGTTTTCACGACCTCCGTGGCGTTGGTTAACCACCTGAACGCTAATCGTGAGGTTCGATTCCAGGCGGAGAAAGAGTTAAGGTTTAAAGTTTTAAGAAATAAGGTTTTCTTCTGCTTTCCAGTCTGGTTGTTGATTATATATACTTTATATGTATTTATCTATACATAATAACTATAAAGTAATATAATAAGTAAAGTTGCAATGGTGGTTCAGTTCTCCCAAACGTTTGTATGCATCCCTTAGTGTATTACAAACTGTAATACACCAAATGTAAACAATGATTACCTTGGCGGCACCATAAATGGAGCAACTCATGAAGAACAGAAGAGGTGGGTCCAGCAATATGTATCTGTTGAGAGTCATGAAGCCTACATCTGAAAAAAGGAATACAATCTCAATAAAAGATGGCCAATACATACACATCACGAATCAAAAGCTCTGGGGCCGTACTGCACTGATTAACTATGTCAGCGATAGACTAGCGTCGCTACTACGTCTCGGCTGTAAAAGTGGCACTCTGCTAAACTTTTGATCTATCACAGTTGTACCTCATGTGCAAAAATAATTATGTGTCTGTATAATTTGATTTTGTAACTGGCACTTGGCAAAAAATCCTGAAAGCCGGAGTTTCTTGTTGGTTTTCTCCAAGCCAGGGCTTCCAAACCAACGGTAGAATTTCAATGCTAAGAGACAACCAGTGTCTGGCAAATATTTTGACTTTCAATGAATGTACTAAACTTGTACTTATGTTGAATAAAAACATTTGACTTTGACTTCAATAGCGCGTCAGTGGTGCTTCAGTGGCAACTCAAAGCATATAAATGTTATTGTCTATAGATTACAACCATCAAATCACATCCAACTACTCTCAATTGAGATAATGATTGAGATTCAGCATAGACAAAGCTGTCAAAACAATA
Organism: Leucoptera coffeella; assembly: GCA_030578115.1. Lineage (NCBI taxonomy): Eukaryota > Metazoa > Arthropoda > Insecta > Lepidoptera > Lyonetiidae > Leucoptera > Leucoptera coffeella. The sequence goes on from JAMBLF010000369.1 coordinate 65,635, forward strand.
GTGGAGTACCAAAAATAGGGCTATTGAACTGATATGGAAGCACGTTCCATTAGTTGAGGAGCTTTTTGTACTTCAGACGCAGTAGTAGTTCGATAGCGTTTCAGTATCGTAAATTTGTTAGTGGAGTACAATAAATGACAAATTACTGTTCGGGGAACAGGTACGTTTCCTCACGAGGTTTTCCATCACCGTAATATTTGATGCATTTCGTAAATGTATTTTCATTACGAAAATGTACATGGAAATTCATTACACTTCATTTCCATAGGTACAAGCTCAAGCGGGATTTGAACCCTGTACCCACTGATAAAGAGTCAAGCCCCAAACAACTGAGCTACCGAATTAACTGAGCTTCATCGAATTAACTATACATAGTGTAAATGTAACTACTTACCACAGAGCAGTAACATGGTCGCAATTATGGTGGAATCTAGTGACTGTGTCATTTCCCATGTGGACAAAAACGTGAGAGGTACTACCATCGCGCCTAACGCTGTGCAGAACTGGAAAAACAAAACAATATGTTTGTATAATAGTTGAGTGGTGTAACCCCCGTGAGCTTACATTGGAGATCATTAGCAATGTATTTATTAAATTATTTATAGATAAATTATAATTAAGCTATAAATAAAATATTTGAGCCAAATCACTGCCAACAGGGAGAGTGCCCAAGATGCTGGCAGCATTTCCACGCTGAATGGTTAAACTAATTCTTTGGCCAAAATAAACCCCAGCCCTTGGGTCCCCGCTGACCTCCTTCAGGCGACCAGACAAATCGTTGAAGAAGGCCACAGTGTCTGGACCCCATGGCCCCATAGTTTCTACCGCAAAAGGGTTGAAGATGTACTCAGGACCCAAATTCGAGTACTTACTCCGCTTCAGTTATTTATTTAGGAATTAAATTGGTAAATTCCATGTAGCTCAGTAGTTTGGGGCTTAGCCCTGTACCAGTGGGTACAGGGTTCAAATCCGGCTTGAGCATGTACCAGTGGACCAATGCAGTTTAATTTTGCAATAAAGATACATTTGCGAAATACTCTTGGTGGGTATAGGTGCTTGACTTGAACCCTGTACCCACTGATACAGATTCAAGCCCTAAACAACTGAGCTACACCAAATGAACAACTCAGCTATACTTATTTATAAAATATTATTTTTTGTATGTAGTGGAGTACAAATATCAATGTAGTGAAAGTAATATAATAATAATAATATTGTAGGACGTTATTACACCAACTGAACTAGCCCCTTGGTAAGTACATTTAAAACTTGTGTTAAGGGTACTAGTCAACGTATATTTAAGAAATATATACTTATTATATATAGAGAAATACATATATAGCACATATAATCAACGACCACACTAGAAAGCAGAAGAAAAGCGTAGTTCTTAACTCTGCCTCCACCGGGAATCAAACCCGGGACCTCACGATTAGCGTTCAGGCGTCTAACCAATCGCGCCACGGAGGTCGTCATAAGTGCTTTAGGAATTAGGGAAATGGGGATCCCTGCATATGCTCCGTAGTATTACATGCTGCAGATGTGTGTACTGACCACGAACCAAATATAAAGAGGATCCGGCGTAAGGAGCGGTCCCCGTTACGCGGTGCGGAGTCCAAATGGCGTGTTTTAATTGGTGCGGAGTCTTAAAATGTGTAGTACAAAGAAGATGCCTAATTTGATTGGCCGATGCCGTGTTTCGATTGGTTGTAATATCTCCCCTCCATCCCGCGTACCTCGTTTCACCCCGCGTAATGCCACGCTAGTTTCCATACAAATATTGCGTAAGGCCCACTCCTCTTATTAATTACTCCATGGTACTAACCATTCTCATACCAGCGTAGTTAGCTCCTTCGAATTTGTCGCCAGGCTTCTCGAAAGGAAAGCTCCCATCGTAGCCAGTCAGTTTTCCTGACAGCGCTATGAGCATCTGGAACAACATACATACATAATAATATATGTAAATACCAGTCGTCTATGGTTCCTCAACAAAGTCAGCAGCTCAGTGAAAGTTGAAAATACAAATAATTATTTTCGGCTGAATATTTAGTCAATTGTGATGCCAAATTGGCTAAATATGTTTGCTTTGGGATTATATTTGGATCCTTAACTGGAACGAACCGAAGAACAAGGAAGAGAAGAATTGGAGCTTGAACCTCGTTATTCTTCGGTTGTAGCGGCTGGCGGCGTTACGTCGTGGCTTCAGTGTTTGTACTTCAGCCGACATAACCTTAGTGGTGAATGGCTTAATAAAGAATATAAAATATATATGTATATACCAAAGACAAACGTATTCCCCACCATTAACTCGTGCGGGATAGTTAAAGGTTCAGTGTCCATCTCCGCAATTGCGAAGGTAGTAATTCTGTGGCCACTTTGAATCCACATGTTGAACAGATAGTCAATACTCAATGCGACAGGTGGTAAACTAGGTCGCCATTTACAAAACACTAAGTATTACCTGGTAGGGTTCCTCACAATGTTTTCACTCACCGTATATAATAATACATAATAAATGCTTTATTATTATTATTATTACATACGCTTCACGACTTGTGTATACTCACTCCCTTTTTTATTATGGCGAGGTAGTCAGAGGCTTGAGTGCCCATCTCCGAAATTTCGAAGGCATGTTAGGTATAGATAGACAGCACCCAAGGTGATAGGTAGTGAACCGTATCGCCGCATATAGGCATTGACTATTACCTATCCTGAGGGATAGGCAGGTTTCCTCACGATGTTTTTCCCTCACCGTTAGCTACTGTAAATATGTACGTAAATGAAAAAAAAAACATATTTAAATTTCATTCATAGGTACATGCCAGAGTTGGGATTCGAACCTAAGACCATTCTCATAAGAAGTCCGAGGTCTTACCCACTGGGCTACAGCCGCTATAATAATATATTTACATACAACATACATATAACTAATCAAAGTGAATAATACATAAACTGCCCTGATAGAAAGAAAAACGCCTCTACAAATTTAAACCCAGGGCGGGAATAGAACCTGACACCTACTATTTTCACACGCCTCATATCTTATGATTCTATCCAGGGTGTGTAGAACCTAGGAGACATTCTTATTACAGTGACAACTACAAAAAAGCTTCTAACTGAATATAATAATAATATTTGGACATTATTACACCAATTAAACTAGCCCCTTGGTAAGTACATTTAAGACTTGTGTTTAGGGTACTTGTCAACGTATAATTAAGAAATATATTCATATTATACATAGGTAAATACATATATAATATATACTCGTATAATCAACGACCAGACTGGAAAGCAGTAGAAAAGCGTAGTTCTTAACTCTGACTCCACCAGGACCTCAATCAAAAGGCGCCACGGAGGTCGTCAATATATGGTTTAAGGGTTCGTTAATACCTTTCCGAGGGGTGGATGAACGTCGAAAAAAAATGTCCGGTTGATATACCAGTTGGCCATCTTGCCAAAATGGGTCTCGTCCCAACTGAAATGAACAAATGTTACGTTTAAACAAATACAGACAAATGCGTTTACAACCATAAATCATTGTAGTCAGAGGTTCAGGTGTCCATATCTGATGGTGTGGGTCACGAACCAAATATAAAGAGGACCCGGCGTAAGGAGCGGTTCCCGTTACGCGGTGCCGAGGCCATATGGCGTGTTTTAATTGGTGCGGAGTCTAAAAATGTGTAGTAGAAAGAAGATACCTAATTTGATTGGCCGTTGCCGTGTTTTGATTGGTTGTAATATTCCCCCTCCATTACGCGTACCTCGTTTCAACCCGCGTAGTGCCACGCTAGTTTCCATACAAATATTGCGTAAGGCTTACTCCTCTTATTAATTACTCCAAGGTGTAGGTAGTAATTCTATTACCACCTCGAACCCACTTACCATATACCACAACCTGATATTCAGTACTCAATATGACAGGGCAATTCGGGAGATTGACACCTGTACCTCTGACTACCCGGCAAGGGTTAATGGTTGTGAACGAGTTTGTCTTTTTTTTATATTGGTATAAGTATTTGTTATTATGAGACTTACCATACATGATCAGGCTCGAGCACTTTGTAGAATCTTGTCACAAAAGTCGCAGCACATATAATGCCAAATATCAGCCACCAACTGCAATAAATTAAAATACATTATTACTGTAAGAATAATAATTGGTTTAAGTAATTACATACATATGCTTCACGACTTGTACACACACACACACACTCCCTTTTTATTGTGGCGGGGTAGTCATAGACTTGAGTGAAATTTCTAAGGCATGTTAGATATGGGTCACTCAAAGCCCGCATTTCACCAAATAGACAGCACCCAACAAGATTGGTAGTTAATCATATCGTTGTGTATAATATAATTTATATATAAATATGTCAGTTTGCAAAGATCTGGATGTATTGAGGCCTATTTCTGTATAGATATACTCTATATCTACTTATGTAATAAATTGAAAATTCCATACACTAAAATGATTTCACAATGATTACTTAAAAACTATTGTGAATCTTACTATTCATTAGAACACATTAGGAAGTGGAACAAAAGCCCTAGTGGCCAATGTTTGAACATTGAATTACGTGTGTACTATTCAAATACACATGTTGCTAACAATAAAAAACATGAATGTTACCTTTTAAAATTGCTGTTCGGTTTTGAACTACTTTTTTCCTTTTCCTCTGCCATTGTTTTAAGTATTTGATATAAAGTTAAAACTTTATCTGTATGTGTCTTGTTGCTATTAACTTTTGATCATTCGTTATTATTGTACCTGAAAATCAATAAATTCATAATTAATACACAGCCTTTCATTTTACTGAATCCTAAATCTTTTCTGTAGTAGAAGCTGTAATATATATTCCTTAAAGATTAAATTAGCAAATTGAAAATCTGTTTATTTCTTAGCTTCATGTTTAAATCTAGTTATGAAAGTAATACAGAAGAGAAGTTGGGAAAATTATTGAATCATCACTTTTTAAACCATTAATTTCTGAGATAATATTAATTTTATTCTGCTTATTACTTACCTTTTAATCAAAGAAATGCATCGCAGCGATCGCACATTCAATCCGCGGAGAAATAGGAGAGTGGGCACACCAGGGCCCTTACTCCACTAATTCATATTGGCCACAATATTACTTCAGTGTCGACATTGTGGCAGTTCAATGGCCGTAATTTGACACTTTTCGCACTCCACTAACAAATTTTGGCCACTGAAGCGCTATCGAAATACAACTAATCAAACTTGCCTCAATGTTAGTTCAATAGCCTTCATTTTGGTACTCTACTATTGTTTTGACAGCTATTTTTGTCTATGCTCAATATCTAGTGTACACTTCACACACTCAGTTAGTAGTTTTAGTTTCAATTAAAAACATAAAATATTTTTTCAGTTACGTTTTTAGTTACGTTTACATTATAAACTTAAAACTTTTAACTGCTAAATCAATATGCATTAATTGACATTGCTGCATAGCAGTGCAAACAGTTTTTTAAATTGTTGTAATCCATAGACAATAATTTCTGTACTTTGTGTGTGGCCACTGAAGTGCCATTGACTCGCTATTATGGCGCTATTCTGGCTGTCAAAATATTAGCAGAGTACCACTTTTACGGCCGAGATGCAGATTTATCGCTATAGCCTCGCAGTTGAGTGGCTGTCAAAGTTAATTAGTGGAGTAAGGGCCCAGTATATTATAATATTGTTACGTGGTATGCAAGCGAAAAACTGGAATAAAACTACTGTAAATTAGTAAAGAAGTACCAATTGTTTAACAAAAGCAACTTTTCCGATTTATTTCACTTTATTAAAATTATTTTACGAAAATTAAGATTGAAAACTTTTATTTATAACGGTACCGCGCGACAAGCGACAGCCACATCACAACACCTAGTAGCACTGTCTGTGCGTGTGTGCGTGCGAGTCAATGACTGATCAGTCTATTATTGTATGACTGACGTACCTTAGGTTGCCTGACATTTTCATTTGCACTATCAAACTTTATTATTAGTATATTTTAATCTTTATTTACGTAGTACTATTAATTTGATGTCTTACTTCATGTAATTAAAATTGTATATTCATAAAAAAGTAAATACTATTTAAATTGATGTTATCAAAACTATCTGCAATTATCTATTGTATATAACTCTGGATATTATACATGTTTATTTATTTTTTCTGTATAGTAGGCATGTATCAACTCATTGTCACTCAGGCCCTCAAACATTCACAACTTTCTCCCTAAACAACAGGTCGGAGGCGAACAAGACACCCAAGTCCGTCGTCCTGATGGTACGCCCAACTAGTACATTCGTCCATTGAATACTGAAACTCCAATGTAGACTGTGACCGATGGAACAACATAACCGCATTCTTATCGTCGTTGAAGCGCTGTTCGATGCCAGCCGTCCATCCAACTACGCGATCAACACCCTCCTATACCCTGCGACAGTTCTAAACAGATTTCACGGGGCGGTACCTAACTTAACTAGGTAACTTTAGGTCATCGCCAAAAAGCAAGCAAATCGAATCCCGTACAACCTCAGGCAAGTCGTTTATCATGAAGGTAAACAGCAGAGGACCCAAGTTGCTTCCCTGCGTAACGCTCGAGCTCACGTAGAACGGTTTAGAGAGTACATATTATATTTTCGTCTCTACGTCCCCAATAGGATAGGCAGAGACTATCTATCGCCACTTGGAACGATCCTGACAAATCACTTACCTTCACTCATATAGACAATTAACCTACACGTACATACATGCTCTTCTGTTTTTCACACTTTAATTACAGGTACACCCGTATTGCCCAAAAAAATGCCTCCAATTTGACGAGTATATGTTCTACGCGGTCTAACCCGTCGAACTAAATCTTCCACTTTGTCTCTATAAATTATTATATTACTGAATACAATCGCTCCGTTTGTAATTCACACATATGACAACATGTTAGTAGTTTTATCAAATGCCAAGTTTCAAATATCATATACTACAAACAATGCTACGGACATTAATTAGTCGTAACTCGAAAGCCATCAATTCGATTCGACTCCCGGTGGAGAAATACGCTTTTCTTCTGCTTTCCAGTTGGGTCATTGATTATATATACTGTTTATTATAAATTTATTTATCTATATTATGTATGCATTTCTTAACTATACGTTGAAAAACATGGTTCATTAGAACCCTTAACACAAGTCTTAAATGTACTTAAGAAGCGGCTAGTTCGATTGCTGTAAAAAGAAAATTCAGGTCTATTGACCTTTGCGGGGTAGTCAGAGGTTCAGGTGTCCGTCTCCGCATTTGCGAAGGTAGTAATTATATTGCCACCTCTAACTTACATGTTGACCAGATACATAGTCAGTAGTTCAGTACTCAATGTCACAGGTGGTAAGCCATGTCGCCATTTACAAGCACAGACTATTACCTGTTCGGGCAAAAAGTAGGTTTTCTCGTTTTCCCTCACCAGTATTCGGTGAATTTCGCAAATGTATTTTTATTGCGAAAATGTAGATAGAACATTTCATTTTTATTGGTACATACTCTGAGTTTTGAATCCCGAACGACTGTACTACGCTGAATTACTGAGTCACGCTGAATGCTGTAAATGTGTCCTATAATATATTTTATTTATATTTTCAAATCAGCTCCTCTAGACGAGCTGTTCAATGACGTCACGAGCTTTTGGCAATTGTTTACGCCTCATAGAACCAACGTTTTCACGCGGTCCTCTTTGTTTTTAGTTCGTGTCAAACCAATGTACGCTTCACGAACGCCAAGCTTTTGTGGATTAATGTAAATGTATAATAACTTAAATGACAACAGCATTTTATTCGTTGACAGTTTTTTTATTTCATTCTATTATCAGTGATTTACACTCGGCTACTATTTTCTCTGGCTCCTCGGCAGACGAGAAGAAATCCACTACACAGCCCATAGTACGATCAGAAGACACCCCTTGCAAGATCATCTTTAGTTGTTGATGCTCTAAGTGCTTAGTAGAGTTGTCTACTTCAAGGTCTATGTTCTCCTGAATCGCTGTACTTACCATACCGACATGGTAGGTATGTAGTGACTTCTTATTCTTCACAATATAAGCAAGACCTTTAGCTGCAAGTGCGTTTACTAGTTTATCCTTCGGATCTAAGTGTATACGGTTAGATCGTGATTTAGCATTACAAGATACAAATCCGACATAAGTGTTTGATGCATTAACGGGAATCACGACTTTTGCAACGCACGTTCCACCATTATCTTCTTCATCTTCAGCTTCGAATTTAAGTCGAACAACGATTTCTGAATCCTTTATGTGTGTGCGTGCTTTTTTGATATTGACGAGCGAGAAAATGTTGTGTTTTTCCGACTGCCATACTTTGAGCGCTTCATCAGCGAGCAACTCAAGTGTTGCGTTGGTCACACCAGATTCTTTCATTGCTGTAAAGTTTAGCTAAAGAAAAAAAGAAAATTATAAGAAAATTACAATAAAAAGCACTATATGGCAACTCCTACAGGTCACAATACTACACCATACATACATACACATCACGCCTGATTCCTTGTAGAGGGGTAGGCAGAAATCACGGATTCCCGTTTGTCCCGATCCTGACAGACCATTTTCGCTTCATTGACACTCACACATCTTCTCATACACACTCGGCTGTAATAGGCACTCCTAACGTCACCCTTTTTCAATATAGCGTCTCTCTGACTGTTATATGTCCTTTTGGACCGGCCCTTACGTAACCACCCTTCCACTTCACTCATATATATATATATATACATATAACAGTACACCAGCAACACAAATGGTATATGCCTCAGTTGTTTGAACTCCAAACGTTTATCGATTGTCACAACCACGTTGCAAATCATTAAAAAAACCAAAAGTTACTCCTATTAATTAAACCTCGAACAACTTTATGTACTCCGTGTGTTTTTATCAAAATCTGAATGTCATTTGTTCTTGTACCATTTAAGGTAGAAACTTGAGAACGAATTATTACTCAATTTCACCATATAAGTAGCACTTTAAAACTTATTATAGCTTATAGCCACTGCAACTACATGCAAAATCGTATAGTATTGGACATTGAGAACTCACCTCCTGTAAGCTTTTCGCTGACTCGGAATTTTGCACCAAAAGAAGAATAATAAAATTGGTAAGAAAAATCATCAATAATTTCGCCATTGCAAGCATTTTACCCGTGGATCGATAAGAAATATTTGCGGATTAACGACAAATCCACGAAGTCATGAACCGTTTTGCTACGCTGATAATAATATAAGGAATTGATTATTGATTAGTCCATGCATAACGGACGATCAATAAATCAATTTATACGTAAATAGAGATAAGGCAGTAGCACTTTTTGTATTTATAGATTCATGTTAACAACGCGAAGACCCATTCAGACTGCACTGAAATATAAACAGCTAATCTACCGACTAAAAAAACACATATATCATCAGTCTTTATCAATCCACTGTTGGATATAGGCCTCCCCCAAATGACGCCACTTCTCCCTGTCAGTGGCCGTTCGCATCCATTTGATGCCGACCAACCTGCGCAGGACGTCTTCCCACCTTGCCGGGCGCCCCACACTATGTTTACTGAGACGTGGTTTCCACTCTTGGACTTCTCCAGCAACCATATTATTAGATTAGACCAAATAGCGTATTACGTGCTTGATTCCGTATCAGAGAGTACAGGGTTAAAACCTCGGAGCCAATAAAAATTTAGTATTGTCAATTTCGCAGTAAAAGGCATTCCCCAAATGCACTGAATACTACTACTTACGGTGAGGGAAAACATCGCGAGAAAACATACTTATTACTCAAACGTATTATCTGTCACATTGAGTACTGACTGAGGCTCAACAAGTGGGTTCGACGTTGCCATAGAATACCTCTGCTATTGACAACCAAACTTCACTACCCCGCAGGGGTTAACGGTCGTGGAAGCATTTGTGTTTAGCATTTTTAATTATATACATATTATATTAACACCTTTGCTTCTGTTTCAATTCAATTCAATCAGCCTATGTCAGTCCACTGGTGGACGTAGGCCGTCCTACACTACGTTTACCGAGACGCGGTCGCCATTCGAGAACCACTTTGCTCCAACGGTCGTCGGTTCTGCGACAGTACCGCAGCAGTTTCTGCACTACCGCAGTGTCTACTTCTGTTATATAACTATAATATTTTAGCTGCCGCATAGCATCCTAGTTGGTATTGCAACCACTGTGTAATGACATGTACAAGAAAAATAGTTTATTGCGTGTACTTTCACGTTATTTGGTTTTTTGAGTACGTCATTGTGTTTATTTAACACGCTTTCTTATGGAGGGTATGCAAAAACAAAATATATGGCCAAAATAAGACTAGTATTTCAGTAAATATTTATATATTTCGATTTATCTACTAAAATCATTCATTCAAACAGTTCAATTAACCTCATTCAATTGAACGAAAGAATGAAATAAAAAAATATTAGCACTTATTACAATCCTTTATAATTTCGTTACCCTAACTACTAGTGTGAGTATATGTAAGATCTTCATAAGCCTTAGTCCAGGGTAGCGCTGCTGACCATCTGGTTAACGCCGCATGTGCCGTCGCCTCTGAACACTCTGTAATACCCGCGCTCACCAAAACCAGGTCCCCACGAGTTCTTTATGATCCAGTACGGCAATTTCTTCTTGAAAAGGGGATAATCTGGGGAAAAATATCGAAAATTTTACTTCCGTAGCGTAGAGAACTGAAGAGAATACATGAAAAGGTAGTGCCAGTGGGGCAAAAGATGGAAATTGAGTTGCTGTATATCCCGTTATATACTACACTTCCGGACACATCTATTGGCCCACCTTAGAGTTTAGGTTTCGATAGTTTGATATTACCAAACAGGCTCCAAATTGTTTTTTGTTTCTTTAAATTCTGTGTTCAAAATTCAAAAAAAGACTATTGAATGACATTTTGAATATGCCAGGTTAAAAACTGCATAAAAACTTTTAACTCGACCTAATAAAAAATTTTAGCTAGGACCAAACGAAACTGAAAATGCTAGGTGGGCCAATAGATGTGTCCAGAAGTATAGTTACAACGTTCACAACATGGATAACGCTGACGCCACTTGACCCCATTTCATTTCTCACAATGTTTCTTTATAGTTTCATATTGCATATTAATTTCTTTTTCTAATTTGCCGCATTAATTAATTAGCATTAATCGTGTAAAGTACACTCCTAACTTCGGGTGCACTTAGACCTAAGTTATTAGAATAAATTAAGTAATCAAATTAAAATTAGTTTTTTAAAAGCTTGCCCTGCGAAACGTAATTTACTCATAAACACTTATAATACATCTTTGTTATATCCGTAGCCTGAAGAACATAAGAGCATGCACGAAAAGGTCAATGGATACGAGTAGAGAAAGATAGAATTTTTTGTGTGGTCATGGCTTCCCGTTAAAGTTCTTATTGGGACTCCCCTTAAGTTTGTTGTTAAACACTATTTGTTGAATGTGAAGCTTTGATCGATTTGAGTTTCTTGGCACTTCTTCTCTGCAGAGATTTTTCCTTACGAAGTGCCATTCGTGTTATTAATTTAATTATCTTATTAATTATTTTCTATTAATGACATCTTTTTTTATAAAAAATGATATTTTTTCTACTTTCAATAAGTGATTTTATGATATTTATATTGAATTAAAAGATTTTCATTTCATTATAGAAGGAATATATCTATCTATTAGTATGTTACCTGCGACCCCGTAGCCCACAATGAGTACGCCATGATCCAATCTCTTGGGCCAGCAGAGAACCTTCCAGGGGTGAGACACGCCGCCGAAGTAGAACTGCATTGCGTTAGCGTTTATACCTGTAAATGTATTGTTTATACATTACTATATTTTATATTATAACTAGTGACCCGCTCCGGCTTCGCACGGGTATAAAATATATAGCCTATTCCACTATTTAATGGATGTTATTATACATATAAACCTTCCTCTTGAATCACTCTATCTATTAAAAAAAAACCGCATCAAAATCCGTTGTGTAGTTTCAAAGATTGAAGCATACGCATAAGAGGAAGGTTTATATGTAATATAACATCCATTAAATAGTGGAGTAGGCTATATATTTTATACCCGTGCGAAGCCGGAGCGGGTCGCTAGTAAATAAATAAATGCGTCGTGTTAAAAAATGCTGTATGACATTATAGTTTTAAGAGATACGCGATTTACACTCATGATTAATAACTAGCGGGACTTATTGCATAATTTTTTGAGACACTGTCTGCCCGTGACCATGGCTGCTGCAACGTAGCCGAAACGTCGGGTTAATAAAGGTAACTTTATTATAATGTGGCGACCTCTAGAGCGCCACACACACAGAGAAACCTAAGTAAACCTAGGTTGCAATTAGTTAAACATAATTACCACAGATGACGCCGCCAAGAATAAATATAATAATTGCACACAAAACAATTCCTAGAACGCGCAAGTGAAATATTTATCGGAAACAAGATATATACAAATTTCCAACTCAGGCCATTAGCCTGGACGAACACCTGCCCAGGTAGGAAGCTTCCTAAAAACATTCGCGAAGTCCCGTTAGTTATAAATCATTGTTGTATGCTTTCCTCACCAATAGATAGAGGTCCGTTGTTGACCAGCCACTTGGCCATGCCCATTTCGTCCGAGGTGATGTTGACGGCGCCACTGATGCGCACCCTCACTTTGTCCTTGGAGAAGTGGCATTGCTCCTGTTTGGCGTCGTAAGGGTACTCAGACTCAAGCTCTAAACCACCCAGCTGTTCTATTGCCCTGGAATTAGTATAATAATGGAGACATCACTACATAGTATAAAACAAAGTCGCTTTTTCTGTCCCTATGTCCCGTTGTATGCTTAAATTTTTGAAACTACGCAACGGATTTTGATGCGGTTTTTTTAATAGATAGAGTGATTCAAGAGGAAGGTTTATATGTATAATAAGTCATCCATTAAATAGTGGAGTAGGTTATATATTTTATACCCGTGCGAAGCCGGAGCGGGTCGCTAGTTATTACACAAATTAAACTAGCCCTTTGGTAAGTTCATTTAAGACTTGTGTTAAGGGTACTAGTCAACGTATATTAAATAGATATATACTTATTATATATTGATAAATACATACATAGCATATATAATCAACGACCAGACTGGAGAGCAGAGAAAAGCGTAGTTCTTAACTCAGCCTCCACCGGGAATCGAACCCGGGACCTCACGATTAGCGTCCAGGTGCTTAACCGATCGCGCCACAGAGATCGTCGAATTATAAGTAAACACACGTTAAGCTAGGTCAAACAGGTTATAGGTACTTCTTACAGCACCCTTTTTCAATATTCCCCCACCGTATTTTTTTACATAACTTACGCTTCACGACGTACGCACTACCTTTTTAATTGAGGCGGAGTAGCTTTTAGAGTGCCCATCTCTGGAGTTTCAAAAACATGTAAAACATGTAGTTACATGTAGGTATACGCCACTCAAAGCCCACGATTTTTACTATTTGCCAAATTGTACGTAACTAATAAGAAAACTTATTTACAGTCGCTAACGGTGAGGGAAAACATTGTTAGGAAACCTGCCTAGTCCTCAGGATAGGTAATAGTCAGTGCCTATATACGGCGATACGGTTCACTACCTATCACGTTGGGTGCTGTCTATCTAGTGATACACGGGCTTCGAATGACCCATACCTAACATGCCTTTAAAATTTCGGAGATGGGCATTCAAATCTTTGATCAACCCCGCCAAAATAAAAAAGGGAGTGTGTATACACAAGTCGTGAAGCGTATGTATTATAAAATATATGTTGTTCGGTAAACGTAGTGTAGGACGCCCCCCTGCTAGATGGACCGAAGACCTGAAAAGGTCGCAGGTAGTGGTTGGCTGAGGGCCACATGTGATCGTGTTGTGGCGTAACCTTGGGGAGGCCTACGTCCAGCAGTGGACTGACATAAGCTGATTGATTGATATAATAATAATAATAATATTTGGACATTATTACACCAATTGAACTAACCCCTTGGTAAGTTCATTTAAGACTTGTGTTAAGGGTACTAGTCAACGTTTATTTAAGAAATATATACATTTTATACATAGATAAATACATATATATCATATATAATCAACGACCAGACTGGACAGCAGTAGAAAAGCGTAGTTCTTAACTCTGCCTCCACCGGGACCTCACAATTAGCGTTCCGGCGGCTAACCGATCGCGCCACGGAGGTCGTCAAATATATTGTGATATGTTGTTACCTATAAGCTGTGTCAGGTAGACCACCATCACAAGCGTTATCCACCTTGTCACAATCCAGTAGCTCTTGCTCAGATAGAGACACCAGTTTCCCAGTCTTCACCTTATTCACTCCTTCGATGTTACCTGAAAGAGCAATGCATACATAGTTATTTTTAAACAATAATTACATATCTTTATAAATTTATCGTGATTTGACCCGGTCTCACATAATTAATAAAATCAATACATACATGTTAGAGGAGGCTTGAGAACAATGTTGACTGTAAGAGTATAAGCATTTATTTATCTATTGCATTTTGCCTTCTTTTTGGGATCTTCTATTTTGGATCGATCTATGTAATTGTCTATTGAACCTTATGTGTTATGTGTTTAATTGAATTTACCCATGTATATTATATACTCACACACACACACACACACACACACACACACACACATACACATATATATATATATATATATATATATATATATATATATATATATATATATATATATATATGTATGTGTGTGTGTGTGAATCTTATGTATAAACTTTCACATTTAACTCGTGTCCTCTGCAGCTCAGGCGGAGGATTGGCGCTGTGGGTTTTGGCCTGCAACATATGCTGAGCCTGGGCCCTTTCACAGTGACAGTGCAGTATCGTGTCTTGTTAATTGTAATTGTAAATGTTTTTTTACCTGTGCTATTTTTGTAAAAAAAAAATTTCTATTGTATTCTACATACATTTGTGTAAATTTATGTCGTCCAATCCCTCGGGATGAATATAACAAAGACAAAACAAACGCATTCACGACCATTAACCCTTGCGGGGCAGTCAGCGGTTCTGGTTTCCATCTCCGCAATTGCGAAGGTAGTAATTTTATGGACACCTTGAACCCACGTGTTGACCAGATAGTCAGTACTCAATGTGACAGGTGGTAAGCCATGTCGCCATATACAAGCGCTAACTATTACTTGCTCGACGAACCTCGTGGTGTAATAATTTCCATATATTATTATTACTATTACATCCTAACATAGAATTTTCTATGCACATATATGTGTTGTATTGTTATGTTTCTTTATAATTTGTTTTTGTAACTGGCACTGGGCAAAAATCCTGAAAGCCGGAGTTTCTTGTTTGTTCTTTTCCGAGCCAGGGCTTCCGAACCAACGATAGAATTTCAATGCTAAGAGACAACCAGTGTCAGGCAAATGACAGACTTTCAATTAATGTACTGTACTTGTACTTATATTGAATAAAAACATTTGACTTTGACTTTGACTTACCAGTAACACTAAACGCCCAGCAACTTCCACAGTTGCCTTGATTCTTGACCTCGGTGACGGCGCCTTTTTCCCTCCAGTCAAACTCTTTCGGAAGATCAACGTTCGGTATGACCGCTTCCGGCCACGGCACGTTGTTTGGGTTCCCCAGCCCTGGCTTCAACCCTAACCTTTTCCTAAACTCCTCATACGTGAGGTCTGAAAACTGGGTAACCCCGTATTTAGCGGTCCCCCTTTCATGCACATTCAGCTCTTGTATCGTGACTAGATTCTGCTTGAAAATCTCCAGTCTCCTCGCGTATTCCTCTCGGTCGTTCATGTAAGACGGTTTGTAGGTATTCACGAAGTTCACAAACAAGTGATGGGCTTGTAACTGGCGGTGCATCTCTGTTGTGATCTCGTCTTGTTCCTCGCAAGCAACCCGCCATACTGGCATTTCGTTATCGGATCGGAACCACACGTTGGCTCTGCAGTAACTTAAGGGACCTATTTCCAAGTCAAGTGTACAGGTCTCGTCAGTACTCAGGGCCAAGCAATTAGTGAAACCAAGCTCAAGTTTCATCCTATAATGATCTCCTGCAAACGGGAGTTTCTCCAGCTTCAGCAGTTTATTAACCTTCCTTTTTCTAATATGGGGGTATTTAGCTTCTATGTGTCTCAAGGCGAGTTCAGCTAGGAATTGCGACGACTCACTAGCGACATCTTGCAAATCAATCTCCCACTCTTTTCCTTGTTTGCCCGCACTAGATTTGTAAGTCTCGTGGATGTCCCGTTTGGTCCTGCCACCGGAACATGAGACATCCGTGACCTCAGTGAGATTAAGCCAGACGCGTTCCCACACTTTGGCCTTGCAAGTAAAAGCGTCGCCGTTGCCGGGGGGCTGGACTGTGAACTCCAAATGGTACAGCGCACCGGCCACCACCTGCGTTTGGACACTCACCAGTTTACCCACACTGTAGACGCCTTGCAAGCCGTTGCTACTCACGTGCTGCGCTAGAGCGGTCTTAGCCAATGTCATATAATGGGGATCTTCGTTTGGATCAGCGGGTTGGAGTCCTCCAACCAATCCAGGTCTTTCGGACGGTTCCTCTACATCTCTCTTTTTCCTGGCGGGGTCGCAAGAAGACTCCGTGATCTCAGTGTAGCCGAGCCACGGCCGATCCCACACCTTGGCCTTGCAGGTCAGTTCACCCACGTCCTGGCCTTCTGGTTTGATTTTGAACACCAAGTGGTACAGGGTGCCTGCCACTACTTGTTTGGAGACCGACTCCACTTTGGTCACCTTGTAGCTCCCTTGCAGACCGCCTTTACTCATGTGGTGTTGTAGGGCCAGTTCAGAGAGCGACTGGTATTTGGGGTCATCTGGGCTCACGGAGGTCAACCCACCCAGGGTGGCTCTCTTTCTCCTACTGCTGAATAGCTTGTCCAGTTCATCTATCGCCTTACGCTTTTCCTCCTGCAAATCAAAGTTCCCTTTATTGTATTGAGACTGGATTTCGTTAGACTTGTCATAGCTCGTTGGGGGGTCTCTGAATTCGACGTTGTGGATTTTTGGGATGATTTGGTTCTCGATGTTCTTGACTTCTTCGGTGGTTAGGGTCTTTTCTGTAGCTGGTAGCGCCTGGGCGTCCGTGTATACTACTTTCTTGATGGTATCTGGGTCGTCTGATGATTTCGAGGGGTCTTCTACTACTTCTCCTTCATCACCAAAGATCCATTCTTGGGTGCAGTTGTTGGCAACTACAGCTCGGAACTTCTCTCCGTTGGGCAGTTTCAGCCACGGTTTCTCCAAGATGCTCACTTTGCACACTTCTGGCTCACTGTTCTCAGCTGTGCTCTTGACGTCCAAGGTCAGAATGTAACGGACTCCATTCACTATCTGTAACAAACGCGTGATATTAGTGAGTTAGTTACACTAAGTAGGTATAATGATAAGTTTTAAGTAGCACAAATATACACTCTCTCACTTCTTTATTCCCTTCCAAGGTAGTCGTACCTCTGACATTGTTGACATTGATAAAGAAAATTAGTGTCAGGATTCTAGCAATTATTATTTAAGTCGGTAAAACATGCAAAAAATTAAGTAGAATAGAACTACAGTTCGAATGTATTTATTCTTTATAACTTTACCTTACGATGAGGGAAAACATCGTGAGGAAACCTACCTGGTCCCCGAACAGGTAATAGTTAGTTTGTAAATGGCGACATGGCTGACCACCTGTCACAGTGAGTACTAACTGGTCAACACGTGGGTTCGAGGTGTCCATAGAATGACTGCCTTCGCAATTGCGGAGATGGAAACCTGAACCTCTGACTACCCCGCAAGGGTGTCTTTTGTATAACATTACCTGCACTTGTCTCTCAACTTGGACCACCTTCAGCAGTTCATAAGTGGTGCCAGGCTTGTGGCGCATGATATGAGCGACCGCTATGTGAGCCAGGTCTTCCACTCCTGGAGCTGACACCTGCACCAAGGTCGAGCAGCCTATACACGGTGACTGGGTGACTGGACGAGGAATCGCCACGAATTGCTCACCAGATGCCAACTGAAATAATACATACATACACATCACGGCTGATTCCCTGTAGAGCAAAGATCACGAATCCCCATTTGTCCCGATCCTGATAGACCACTTTTGCTTCATTGACACTCGTACATCTTCTCATACACACTCAGCGGTTATAGCTACTCCTAACATCACCCTTTTTTAATAATATAGGTACAGCGTATTGCAGTGGTAGATGCTTTGAAGGAATTTATGTATACATTGCGTAAAATAGCAGTTAATCATATGAAGATCAGCAAATTTAGACATCCCATACATCATTCTTTGAATTTAAAAAATTAATAACATCGAAAAGAAACCTATATATGCTTAGCATAGGCCTATATTATCTTCTTCTAACAAACGTAGGGTCCAAGAAGCTATAGTTAGACATGAACATTGAAACTTCTGACTAATTGTAGTGATTGTTTACAATCTGGTGTAGGTCATTTGTTCGGGGCTCGACTCTGTATCAGTGGTCCCATGGGTTCAAATCCCGCTTGAGCATGTAGGTACCAATGGAAATTTATATGTACATTTTCGTAATAAAATTACATTTGCTAAATGCACGGAATACTACGGCGAGGGAAAACTTCGCGATGAAACATACCTTCCAAACAGGTAACAATTAGTGCTTCTAAATGGCGCCATGGCTTACCACCTATCACATTGAGTACTGACTATCTAGTTAACACGTGGGTATGAGGTGACCATAGAATTACTGCCTCCGCGATTGCAGACATGGCTATCTCATCCCGCAAGGGGTATTGTGAACGCATTTGTCTTTTGTCAAAAGTACTGTATTGCAGATGTGTCTTCGGATACTGTGAGTGTAGTGTGTCGTGCTATGAATTAACAAAAAAATCCAATTGTGAGGGTAGACAGACATTAGCTGAGATGCTAGTCTTCCCGCGACCACGGCCTATGCGACTGGGTCGAAACGTCGGGCAAAATAAAGGTAATCAGATATCTTTATTAATTTATCGTGATATGACCCGGTCTAACATAGTAAATAAAATAAATAATGTATCGTTAAAAGTAACAAAAAGTAATGTTTCATTTTGTAACATTGGCAAAGAAACGCTGCTATTATCAGTTTAGGCAACCAACTCACCGTCGTGTCAGGCTGCACGTCATTCTCCAGATGAATATGTTCCTGTACCACTTCAGTGGTCACCTCAACCGACTCACTAACTCCCTCATCCTCGTGGGCCGCTTCTTTTGGGGTCACGTCCAGACACTGGAAGCCTGTGGCGTCGACCACACACCCTTCAGTGGGAATGAACTGCGCAACACAGTGGTATTGCCTGACTATGTTCCTGTCTTGCACATGGTACCCAGTCACTAAGGCCTGGATCCTGTGAAGACCTTCCGGCTGAAAATTGGAAGGACCAAATTTTTATATTAATTGAATTCGACGTAGCTCAGTTGTTTGGGGCTTGGCTCTGTATCAGTGGGTACAGGGTACAAATTCCCGTTGAGCATGTACCAATGAAAATGAAGTTTAATGAATTTCTATTTACATTTTCGTAATAAAAACACATTTACGAAATGCATCGAATTATACGGTGATTGAAAACATAGAGCCTACCTGTTCGTCGAAAGGCTTACCACCTGTCACATCGAGTACTGACTATCTGGTCAACACGTGGGTTCGAGGTGGCCATAGAATTACTACCTTCGCAATTGCGGAGATGGAAACCTGAACCTCTGACTACCCCGCAAGGGTTAATGCTCGTGAATGCATTTGCCTTCTTTTTTTAATATTAATAATGTCGTACAGCAATACGGTAGACTCTATCGAAACATACCTAAAAAGGAAATTTTAAAAAATATTGTATTCGAGTGGACAACAATGTATCTGCAAATTTTTATTTTTTTAGTTTATTTAAATGTTAAATTCTAATGGCTTTGGCATTCAATAAACGGCCTTCATTATTTATATGGTTTGGTCGGTTTATGAAGCAAAAATTGTACCGAAATTGTGTACTGGACGAGCGAAGCTGGGTTTTTATCATGGAGTAATTAATAAGAGGAGCGGGCCTTACGCAATATTTGTATGGAAACTAGCGTGGCACTACGCGGGGTGAAACGAGGTACGCGTGATAGAGGGGAGATATTACAACCAATTAAAACACGGCATCGGCCAATCAAATCAGGTATCTTCATTCTACTACACATTTTTAGACTCCGCACCAATTCAAACACGCCATTTGGACTCCGCAGCGCGTAACGAGGACCGCTCCTTACGCCTCCTCTTTATATGTATTTGGTTCGTGGTTTTTATACTTGTTTTAAAATAATGTAGGTTGCAGACCCATACTAGAGTAGGCCATACAAATGATGTCAAGTAGCTGCTTTCTTATTTTAGAGTACTAAGAGACTAAGGATCAATGATCACCATTATCTATATAAAAGCATCAAAGTGCCAACATTAACACTAAAGCCAATCACATAGTGTCTCTGAGATCTCTGTTCACCTCAAAGGGAGATTAGGTACATACATAATAATGTGGATGTTTCGACAGTGAGCTGTGGTGCCACATATAGAACTCCTGACTTGATACTTCACTTTATAAGTGGTATATTTTGCCATTACATAAGTAATAAAAAAAATAAAAAATTCGACGTAGCTCAGTTGTTTGGGGCTTGGCTTTGTATCAGGGGGTACAGGGTTCAAATCCCACTCGAGAGTACCAATGGAAATAAAGTTTAATGAATTTCTATGTACATAATCGTAATAATAAAACATTTACGAAATGCAACGAATTATACGGTAAGGGAAAACATCGTGAGGAAACCTACCTGTTCGTCGAACAAGTAGTAATTAGTGATTGTAAATGGCGACTTATCTTACCACCTGTCTCATTGAGTACTGACTATCTGGTCAACACGTGGGTTCGAGGTGTCCATAGAATTACAATGGATTTCGTATATTTCGTCGTTACATCCGGATGTCAGTATTGGCAAAGGCAAAAATATGCAGACGTGTACATGGTTTATATTCATTTATTGTTAAAAATAAATATAGCTTTGAATTACAAAGGGGCTTTTTTTGTTTGCTTGCAGTTTTTCTTCATTTTTAAGGATTTGGACTCAAATCAATGTGATATTTTATCATGGTTTTTCCACATGGTAGATATTTTTGAATACAAAAGTTGTATTCTTTGTGTAAATCAGTATTGTCTGCACCATTCTTCAATTTTGATATTAACCGCCTTTTCTTTAACAGTGAACGTGCATCTAGGAGCCATACTTATTCACATTTGCTACTCTGAATATCAATTTGTATCTAAACCATTTTAACTCAGAAACGTTCACCCTTACTTTTTGTTTATAGATACATAGCTGATATCTATAAACAAAAAGTAAAAGGTGCTGACCATCTTTGCGAATGTAAACAAAAGATTAGAAAGCTCTTTTGTGTCTTTGGCGCCGACGCGGCGACTCCGGTCGCTACATCTGCATGGGATTTCAAAGACTTTATTACAAACTATTTGATGAAAACAGTCGCTATAGCCATATGTTTGTACATACTAAAGTATGCTTTAATTCAAGGGACTTAGATTTAACGTCGCTATAGACGAGTTGTCGCTACAACATCGTAATAAATGAAATCCACTGTAACTACTACCTTCGCAATTGCGGAGATGGAAATCTGAACCTCTGACAACCCCGCAAGCGTTAATGGTCGTGAATGCGTTTGTTTTGTACTTAAGTAATATATGTATTTTTGCTCTTTAAGGTCCAGAGAGAGAATCTAGAAATACCTAGTTTATTTACTATAGTTTACATGACATATATTTTACTAGATAGACAGCACCCAATGTGATAGGTCTTAAAACCGTATCAGTGGTATACAGGCACTGGCTATTACCTATCACCTTGGGATAGGCAGGTTAGTAAAAAAACTTCCCTCACTGTTAGTAAAAAAAAACATTAAAAAATTATGTACGTAACTGAAAATCACATTTTGGTACATGCCAGTGTCGGGATTCGACCTAGGGCGTCTAACATTAATTTGAAGATCTAATCTAGTTGCCTACAGCCGCTACTTTTGTTCACCTCATATCTTATTACCCCTAGTGTAACAACCTGGTATTACAACTCATTTGTGTATATCACTCAATGTCAAGAGTTTTTATAGTAAACACAAAGACCAATTTATCATACACAAAAGAATGTAAACAAATAACACAATTTTATGAATAATTTATCAGCTATGTTGTTTTATATTTATTATTATTTTGAACAATACAAGTGTGAATACTTCTTTTGTTCTCTGATTATCTAATAACTAGTTTGTATTCTAACTGTATACAGTATTTTTATTGCATATTAATACATATATGTATGTTGAATGTACATACAAATGTCACACTGTCTTTACATGTCATAATAATGTGTCAAATGTGTTTATTAATCAAAACCCAATTAAGACTAAGACACAAGTTATCGTTAATATTCAAAACTTCATGTTAATTACGTTTTATGATAACCTTTCACTCTAATGATAAGATATATTAAATAGGACCAAACATAATGCTCACAGATATGAGTAAATATATAATTCTAGTTATTCTACTAGCCTTTTATCTAGTGATTAAGCTATTTATAATTCTGCTATGTCTATAAAGTTGACTATGGAATTTAATTACTTTCAGTTCAATATTTCAGCAGAAAACAAGATGATAAGTTACATAAAGAATCAAGTAAATAGCATACTTTTTAAGAGTGTATGTGTGAGAGTGGGTGATGGTTGCACGGACTGGTTTGCAATCTCTAGGGCTGTTCACAAGTGATGTGTATCCTCACCTTAGCTTTACAACCCATTCATGGATGATTGTTTGACAGATCTGCATGTTCACTTTTGTTTCTGTTCTTCGAATGTGTCTAAAAAATATATTTCCCAAAAAAATACTGACTCGACACACGTCATTGACCAAAATATTTAAAATTAATTATCTCGGCTCCACAAAAGATCTTTATACACGGGACGCTGCAAATAAATGGCCGAGTTTGTTTTCTAAGGAAACAAGTGTTACAATATATTTGTTGTAATTAGTTGGAGAAAAAATATCCCAGATTGACAGTTTTTTTAGTCACACAACTAAGTGCTTTATAAAAATTTATTTTAATATTGGATTGCATACCTGCATACTTATATTAAATAACAAATTTATATACTAACACCGCTAAATAAAAAATTTTCCTCAATACTGCTTAGAATTTTATTTATAAAGGAAGGAGTATAAAAAATGGTTTAGTCATACCCCATGTTTCATGACATTTTGACTTTTGAAGAGGTATATATAAATAGAAATAATATAATAGGAATATATATATTTTAGAAAATAATATACCCTGACACACGAAATTATTGCCCCTGGAACACGCTTATTCATCAAATTCTTTTCTGTATTATTCCGCCACTAATTCCTCATAATATACCAGCCTCTTGACTTTTATCCTTGATTAAGGGGCTATAATTCTAAACTGGAGCTCTGGCTATATGTATGTATAGGCAGCGCTAAAAGTGCAGTCCCAGTAAATTTTTATAAGCTTTAAGTTTATAAGAATAAAAGGCAATATTTTACATTTTAAAACTGGTGCCACTATGCCACACTATGCATTGTCATGGCCACTATACGTTCATGTGCATCTAAATGAAAAATATTGTCTTTTTTCTTATAAACGTAAACCTTATAAAAAGTTACTGGGAATGCACTTTTAGTGTTGACTGTACATATTTATACCCATCATACTATGTTTGCTACTGCTTCAGGCGTCTATCAAGGATGTATTGTTTTGCTAACATGAATGTTACCTCAGGCATGCAAAACAAGTTATACCGATACTTAAATGCTTTCATTACAAAGGAATTAATAATGATTGTGTGTGTGAGTGAAATTAATCGTAAGGGAAGGGATGGGAATGGAATTAAAGCAAGACAGAGAACTCGCTACTTGTTTGCGTTAGTTTGTAATAAGTTAATTATCATGTAGTTATTGTTTTCATATTGAGTGATGTCAGCACAAGGATAATCGTGAAAAACTACGTTCCTAAGAAATAATAAGGAAAGAAATAATTAATAACAAGAATTTACGGGCGCCAAGATGTTTCGTTGGTATACTAATTTAAATTCCAAAAATGACTAATGCATCCTAATATAAATAAATCACGACGACATTTAAATAACAAAGTACTTACCAAATATTCAGTTGATTTAATTTCAACATTGTCGTACAGATATTCGGAATTAGGCTGGTGTTCCAAATGGTTCAAAAAACAAGCTTCATTTTTAACTTTAACAACATCTTGTGTTATTACAAAATGTAAACACGAAATTAACACAAACAGTAATTTGACTTTTCCAGCCATATCAAATATTAACGTCATTTTTGCTCGAAATATGCATTCAGAATACAATAATACGATTACACCTGCATCAATATTAATTAGATATAAATACGGAAAATATAATATGAATTCGAACAGAAAAAACGACCGTACTGTCCCACAACAAAAAGTATAGTGGAATTATTTTTATTTTATTTCAGAAATTATTTTTATTTTTGTGAAGACAAGTTCAAAATAACTTGTTGGAATCAGCTCTTGCTCCTGCAGATCAGGATCTACAAAAATTAATGAGGGTCAACGCTTTATATAAATATGTATATAGTAAATCATACATCTAAAAATTTAACAAATTTCATATTTTTTTATATTTTAGTAAAATGTATGCATGCAATCCGTCCGTAACATACGAGAGTGGACGGGAATCAAGAGCGCCGCCGAATTGTTCCATCTTGCCAGGGATCGAACTGAATTTGCCAAAGTGACTGCCAACCTTCGTTTCGTTCGAGATGCATGCAATGCAATGTAGGAATACCTAGCTTTTGGTCAAATATAAATAAAATATTATGATGAAATTTTTTGAATTTTTGGATACATTTTTAAAATAAAAACACATTTGCAGAATGTAGAGTACCCGCCACATACGGTGGCAGTTGGAGGCGTCGCCACAGTCGCGTAATCCAGTGTTGCCAGTAAACACGCCAAAACTAGCACTCACTGTGCCATACGGCTCGATACATTATATTGAGGTTTCATTTGTAACGATCTTTGGTTGCAGAGCTATAAACTCAAATAAAACAAATTAATATATCTAAGTCAAAATATGTTTATTTAAAATAGGCCCTATCACAAGCTCTCTTTGAATGTTATCTTATGATCTAAGTATAACAACAATAAAGATTATTATTTTTATAATTAACAAACATAAAGATTACAAAGAAAGTGAGCAGTGTGCCAGTTTTTCCTTAACAATAATTATGATCCCTATCGCCTAACGTGGTAAACGGTAAAAAGTGGCTTTGTCCAGCTATCCTCAAAATAAAGATTTTTGCTTCTTAGCCACTCTTGCATCTCAGATTTTCGTGACGATATTGTTGGCAAACTTGGAACTAAATTTGTCGTTTCCGCCATTGGGTGTTATTTTGTTGTTGTTTACTGTTTGTGCTTGATTCGATTTAATTCATTATTCGTGGTAAAACCGTTTAAAATGGAGGAGAAAATTATCAGAAGTGCTGCCAGAGAAATCATATCAAAGGTTTACTCATTTTGTGAAAGAGAGAAGGAGAATAAAGCACCTTTGATTCCACTTAATAATGTTGGCGAAAGAGTAGCCGCCATGACAGGTAAATTCAGTATTACCAGCGTTGTGGTTTTTTTTCCATAAAACTGAAAAATACATTTGTTTTTTTTTTGTTTCAGGCGTATCTATTAGATCAATATATCGAATCATCACGAATTTATTATAATCACCCTTAACAAACATAAAAATTACAAAGAGTGGGCAAAAAACACAACGCTGGTAATACTAAATTTACCTTTCATACAAAATAACACGCAATTGCGGAAACGTCAAATTTAGTTCCAAGTTTGGCTACTGCCACCGTATGTGGCGGGTACTCTACCAACTTCGGTGTGGGAATACCAATCATGCATACCAATTCCATGAAAAGTTATTTGGTTGTAAATGTCGATATGATTTACTATTTGGCATTTTTGGTACTGACAATGTGGGAATGAGTAGAAACCTTACAAGAAATAATACCCTATGTTTTCAGTATACTAAATATTGTATATTGTGGGGTAGGTATATATAGGTATATACACATACTTTTTTATTAGAATATTGTTCTTTTATCTGTGCTTCAGCTTATGACTTTAATTTGCTTAATGAATGTAACGAAATTATCTGGTGCTAATCAGAACCCAAATAGCAACGCAGTATAATATAACCAATGTATTTTATTTGCAATGTCTTACCAATGTTCCATATTGTAGCCAAGAGATCATAATACTTATCAGTTAACGAGAAAAATCAGAGTCTTGGACATATAGTGAATCGATGTTGCTAGTTACTTTCCTTTTTTCCGTCTACTTCAAAATGGATTGAATGCCGTAAATGTATGAATATGTGTTTTGATGCAATCAGTATAATATTTGCGAACAATTCATAAAGTTTACAGAACTTGAAATTGTCTCAAAGCTGTTTGTCATCAGGGTCATTATTTTTAATCTATATTTCTGTCTACCCCTTATAAGTAAAACGGGCGTGAGTTAAATGAAAATATTTGTCTTATCGTTTTAATTATGTCACGTAAATTATGTTTACGAGTTAAATTTTTTGGGTCCTTCATAATGGTGATAATTGTTGTTACTACTATTTGTTTTTATAAATAAGAAGTAAGTAGATTTGATAAAGTGGGTTATCTTTATCCCAAAGAAATTTGATCTATTTAGGATGGCAATTATTTGTCGCTGGCCACTTTTGATAGTTATTTGACATTACGAAAAAATATCATTTACAAATGGCGTTTAGGTAGAAATAGAATAGACAGATGTGTTCACGGCCACGATGGGCGATGATTCTTCGTTATTACGAGAAGATGGATATATACACCTGAATTTACCTGTTTCTTCTCTAGTGTACCATAGCAATTTAAATATAATATTGGTGAAAAACCCTCTAGGAAGCTTGCACGTCTTGGACGTCAACTCTGGTGTGATCCTTCAGAGTTCTGCTTTGTCAGCGAGTAAGTTCTGTTTTCTTCAGTTATTTCATGATAATACAATAGATGTTGATAATCCAGAAGACAGTTCTTGTGAAAACCGGTTGATATTTCCTCTGATTGTTAAAACATCGATTTGACAGTTACTGATAAACAGTGTGGTTATTTGAGGTTCTGAAGGCATCTTTCGGAATTATTCTTTTGCAATTTCAGATTTAGGTGTTCCCTTCGGATTGGAATATGTGCCTGGAAGTGACAGGGTGTTTGTTTGGGACAATGAAGCGATAGGCGCACGAACCGATTATAATGGAGTTCTTCTATTGCATACGATATTGCAGAAGCCACGCTCATCATCACAGATTGATACCCAAATCAAAATCGAACTTGTACTCTCCGAGGTATGTAGAATTCATTGTACTAGAATGTGGGCCTAATATTCATTTGTGTAAATGTCAATACAGTACATGATTCTCATCTCAGTCTAGTTAGAATCCAATTAATAATCTAGAATCTTCCTTTTATTTTGTGATGGGTGGTTAATACCTTTCCAAGACCATGTTTCTTTCTATATATATCATGTCTATAATCAAGTATAACATAATAACTGTCTCAAATTATCTGTTAATTTAATTTATAAGTTTTTGGGACGTTGGAGGTATAATGTTTAAGATTGATAGACTCCTACCCTATATTCAAGTTTACTTTTATAATTGGTAGAGAAAGAGGAGTTAGAGTACCCGCCACATACGGTGGCAGTAGCCAAACTTGGAACTAAATTTGACGTTTCCGCTATTGCGTGTTATTTTGTATGAAAGGTAAATTTAGTATTACCAGCGTTGTGTTTTTTGCCCACTCTTTGTAATTTTTATGTTTGTTAAGGGTGATTATAATAAATTGATTTCCGGAGTTTCTTGTTAGTTCTTCTCCAAGCTAGGGTCTCCGCTGATCTAACCTCGGTAAAAAATATGTAAAGACAATGCTCAGTGCCATGTTTGAAATAATAGTTTTAAGAGATTCGCGATTTATACTCATGATATAAGATATAAGGGTGTGTATAAGATTGATTGCAGCTGTGGGAAATCCTATGTCGAACAGACTAAACGGTCTATTGCGGACAGAGTGAAGGAACACATAATATATGTAATATATAATAAGAAGGATAAGTCCCGTTAATTATTAATCATGTTTGAAATAGTATAATAAACATATTTTGACTTTGATATATTAATTTGTTTTATTTGAGTTTATAGCTCTGCAACCAAAGATCGTTACAAATGAAACCTATAATGTTTCGAGCCGTATGGCACAGTGAGTGCTAGTTTTGGCGTGTTTACTGGTAACACTGAATTACGCGACTGTGGCGACGCCTCCAACTGCCACCGTATGTGGCGCGATCTCTATGATCATTATCATTATTCTTTTTTTGTTATCAAATATTCAACTTACGTGTATGGCTTAGTCATACAGAATTTAGGAATTTTTTTAGGTATTTATTGAAATTGTACACCAGTATACAATTTCCTTGTTTGTGAATGTATAATTTATGAATCATTTACTATTGTATATTAAATGTAATACTTAATATGTAAAATAAAAATAAGTCAGATAATTGATAAACATTGTGATAATTGTCAGATAATTGACTATAGACATTGGCTTACAAAACAGTCAAAAATTATCATTTTAAGTTTATATTTGTTGTTTTATTGTTTAATATTGCATGGATGGATATGTTTTAACTTGATTGTTAAAGGAATTCCTAATTGTGTTAATAGATGAGCTATTAAACATTATATTAAAAAAAAAGATAACATTATTTATTAGTTAGTTTAGTTACAAACTTTGAGTTGTAAATTAATAGCAAGGTTACCAATATTTGCATACCTAGTCCAATATTGAGTAAGTCAGAAAAATATTTAAATGTTTAGATTTAAACCATTGGTAGTGTGAAGGTTTCAGTGGACTTTAAACTTAAAAATCTCATTCACTATTTATACATATTCTTTCATTAAAATTAACAGTAACCATTTACATGTCAGGGTACTGGTTATGGCTAATTTAACTTTGATTTGCATGTTAATTACCACTTATTGTATGTCATATACAAATCTTCTCACTTTAAATATTTTGAAATATTATCACTGAATAGTATGGATAATTTTCTATTTAAAATATTATTATTTAAATATGGACTAAGGCTGTTTATTTAGTTTGTTCTATGCTTAGTTATAGTTTTAAGAGATTTGTGATATATACTCATGATTAATAAGTAACGGGACTTATCGCATAAGTTTTTATATAATAAAGCTACCTTTATTAACCCAACGTTTTGGCTACGTTGCAGCAGCCATGGTCATGTGCAAACTCACCATATATATACATACATACATATATACATAGTCTGCCCGTGACCATGGTTGCTGCAACGTAGACGAAACGTTGGGTTAATAAAGGTAACTTTATTATATAAAAACTTACCTAATAAGTCCTGTTAGTTATTAATCTATGCATAGTTGACTAAATATAATGTTTTGCCCTACAGGCGATTTTGCTGTACCAGAGTTTGCAAAACCTAGATGCTCTGACCCTTGAAGGCTTGACTGAGTTCCAAAATGAACTGAAGAGAGCTATTGACGCGCAACCAGTTAAGAAGGCTGTTAAAGCACAAAAGGTATGTAGGAGAACTTTAAAATATACTGAAGTATTTGTAACATTGTTAAATGGTTACTTGCTCTAAAGTGAGCATATTATTTATTGGCTCTTCACAAGTTTCTTTCTATGCTAAATTGGTATTAGATAGTTATTTTTAAACACTTGCGATTTATACTCATTTTATTTACTATGTGAGTCAGGGTCGTTTCATGATAAATTAATAATAAATGTCAATAGTCTGAGGGTAGACAGACATTAACTAAAACACCAGTCTTCCCGCAACCACGGCCTATGCAACAGGGTTGAAATGTTGGGTAAAATAAAGGTACATATTTATATCTTTTTAATTTATAGTGAAACAACCCAGTCTGACATAGTAAATAATATGGTACTTATTAGATATTCAAAAGCAAATAGCTATTTTATTTCTTACAATGTAATTACAAGAATGTTATTCCTTACGCCTTATGTTTTGTTATTCCCAAACAATCTCATTCCATAATTTTTTTATTACAGTGGACAACAGTGACTTTGGAATTGCAACATTCAGCCCTTAGACTGGTGACAGCATGTCTGGTGCAGGAGCTAAAGGGGCAGAACCGAAGGGTTCCGGCCCTGGCCATAGCTTCGGCAGTCCACCATAGAGCCAATGAATTGATCCCGGTGTACAGGGTGGAAGGCTCAAGGGCGTTAATGTACTCTGAAGCCGAGAGGAAGGAGACTTTCAAACGGTGGCCTCATATGGACTATAAGTGAGTATGGATTACATGTAACACCAATATGGAAGATGGAATAAGTCTTTTTTATATATCATTGTTGCTCCTGGAAGAACCGATAAAGACAAAATCGTAATTTTTGATAAAAGAAAAAACTGTTTGTTACGAATTTAGGACGCGGATTTTTGTTTCAACTATACATAGTGGAAAAAGCCATTTTCGTATTCTTTTGAAATATCACAAAACTGGTTTTACAGGCATGACGGGCGTGACAAAGAGCTTTCATAGTGACAAAGATCATTTTTCTTTAAATTATGTTTATCGGTTTTTCCAGGCACAACGACGATATATACATATATGCATAGGCCAACGTCCCTCACGTGTCCCTCTATAATCGATCTTGGGAGTGGGTAGTACCCTAGACTTATTATATGTCCTTAGTCCTTTTAAGCATACCTCTTGGTACCATGTGGCTACCTTCCAGTTCGGTTGATTCCACTTATCCCTAGTTCCTGAGTTAGTTTTTTTGATATGGCTTTAAGAAAAGCTAAATACTTTTCCATATTCTTTGCTTATTCATTTTTACATCAGACGTATGTTCAAGATTTGAACCTAGACTCTTCAAAAGTAAGGTGATACAATTCACTTGTCTTCCTTGTTTCAATAGTGTTCTAAATTTAAAGTTTGACTAAATAATAGTAATATGCATGTCCCATGCTAATGTGGGACGTTAAAAAACGTTAAGTAGCTGCCATTCTTCCGGGCATGTTATAGGAAGTGATTAACAGACTAGGGGTAAATGGTATGAATTGGGTGATGGGTTCAACCTGTCAACCCCAATATTCACAAAAATTTATTGTCTCCGAAGTTTTGTCCTCCCCGGAAGGAATTGAAGGATGTTAATGCTTATGAATGTAATATTCATACTATGATACAAAATAATGTGTCCTCGTACAATGTATGTTAATGTTATGTCAACTATGTGTGTAGTTTGATAAACAATGACTATTGGAAGTCAACACTTATAAGACTGTTTGAATAGTTCACATTGAGTTTAAAATATTAATATAAAGATAATTTAATATTTGTAACAAGTATCCTATAGTAAACTTAAACTTGAATTACTAATAGCATACATCATGACAAAGACGAAAAAGACAAACGCGTTCACGACCATTAACCCTTGCGGGGTAGTCAGAGTTTCAGGTGTCCATCTCCGCAATTGCAAAGGTAGTAATTCTATGGCCACTTCGAATCCACGCGTTGACCAGGTAGTCAGAACTTAATGTGACAGGTGGTAAGCCTTGTCATTTACAAGCACTATCTATTACCTGTTCGGTAACAGGTAGGTTTCCTCACGATGTTTTCACTCACCTTAGTATACGACGCATTTCGTAAATGTATTTTTATTACGAAAATGTACACAGAAACTTATTTAATATCATTTCCATTGGTACATGCTCAAGCGGATTTTAACCATGTACCCACTGATACAGAGTCAAGGCCCAAACAACTGAGCTATGTCTAATTTTATGAAACAAGTTTAAATTATCAATGTATATAAAAACCTCGTTAAGATGTAGCTAAATCACCATATTTGAATTATTTTTCTCATAGCTTTCTTTTACAAACTCGTACATAACTTGATGGTGCAAATTTCACCTCCGACTATACCAAAAGTATTATACAGGGTACATGTGTATTAGGTGTAACTACTAGATATAAATAACGTTATATTTTTTGGCCATAAATAATATAGGACCTTTGTGGCGCGAACGTTAACTGCCTAAACGCTCTCTGCGGAGGTAGCGTTAAGTACCCCGCTTTTCTACTGCTTCCCAGTTTCGCCGTTAATTACATATGTATTTATTTATTTGAGCATGTTAAATAATTTTCTATGTATATTTTCGTAATTATTACATTACGACATTTACGACATGCGTTGAATACTACGGTGAGGGAAAAAAAACATCGTGAGGAAATCTACCCCGAACAGATAAAAGTCAGTGCCCGTAAATGGCGACATGGCTTACCACTTGCCACATTGAGTACTAACTATCTGGTCAACACATGGCTTCGAGGTAGCCTTAGGATTACTACCTCCGAATGCGGAAATGAATACCTGAACTTCTGACTACAAGGGTTAATAGTCGTAAACGCGTGTCTTTTTTGTATTTATTTATCTGTAAGTAGTAAGTATAAGTTGGTTAAATATATGAACTCACTAGTGACCCGCTCCGGCTTTGCATGGGTATAAAATATATAGCCTACTCCACTATTTAATGGATGTTAAAATACATATAAACCTTCCTCTTGAATCACTCTATATATTAAAAAAAAACCACATCAAAATCCGTTGCGTAGTTTTAAACATTTAAGCATACAAAGGGATATAGGGACAGAGAAAGCGACTTTGTTTTATACTATGTAGTGATTATCAAATATGATTCTACCTATTCCAGATGGGCGCTGCCAGCTCGGATGGCCCAGGCAGGCTTCTACCACCAGCCCACGCCAAGCGGTGACGACAGGGCCATGTGCTTCACCTGTATGGTGTGCCTGGTGTGCTGGGAGAAGTCTGACGAGCCCTGGGTGGAGCACGAGCGGCATTCCCCTAACTGCCCCTTCGTTAGGGGAGAGTACACGCATAATGTGCCAATATCTGTGAGTGATAATTATAATAATAATTACTACCTTCGCAATTGCGGAGATGGACACCTGAACCTCTGACTACCCCGCAAGGGTTAATGGTCGTGCATGCGTTTGTTTTTTTTTTTGTTTTTAATAATAATAATAAAAGCATTTATTTACAGCAACCAAAACATACACAATACAAATATTTTACAAATCAAACTTACAAACTAGGAGGTATAGCTTGTGCATGTTATTGTCGCAGCAAAATGGTTCTAACTCAGCTTGGTATGTTACGTTTCGTGCGTAAAGTAACATATTGTTATGATTACTGAATTGTTCCTACATTAAATACTAGGTGAAACACTATTATTACAGGATACAAGGAAAACACGTCTTCTTCGGTTAGCAGCATTTATTGAGAGGGAATTGTGACCTGCCTGCATTCTTAGTGGATTAATGCAAAAGCTAAATGTTTGCCCTACCCTCGGTCACTGACCTCGCGAGTAGCTAGCCTACATACATCACGATTACATCATTTTTGGTACTATCTGTTGTATATTTTCAAAGTCAATCAATCAATCAGCCTATGTCAGTCCACTGGTGGACGTAGGCCTCCCCAAGGTTACGCCACAAAACACGATCACTCGTGGCCCCCAGCCAACCACTACCAGCGACCGTTTCAGGTCATCGGTCCATCTAGCAGCGGGCCGTCCTACACTACGAAGTATTTTCGAAGTAGTTACATATAAAGTAGTAGTTTACTATGTCTCATGCCGTCTAGGAAAATCACTTACCAGCATCTCGTAGGAGGCGACTATAGGATAAGGGGTCAATGAGATCAATTGGGTGATAGGCTAGCAATTTGTCACCTCTATTCCTTAGACATCGTAACTTAATGTTTAAAGTCACCAAGCCCTATATTATGTCTGTGATATTGTTCTATTCAAACGGGATTAATGTGCGTGAATGTAAATACATGCATCATTAACCAAACTTCTCATCGGGTGCTGCCGGAGGAGCAGTGATGCAGCCTTGCTGCATCGTATACTGAGGCAGCACCTTTTTATTGCATCAATTGTTTTCTTGATGTTTATTGTTTGTGTGTTTAATGTGATTTGAAGCAGTGAATTAAGTATTTTCTTTTTTTCTTAAATTATTTCAGGTGACAAACGCGACTACGTGTGCAGTGCACTGTCCCAATGTGATCGTGGTGTCGAAAGGCAACACGGGTGACTTGATAGCCACCGGCTCATCCGATGGGAAGGTGAACATTTGGAAGTTTGACTGCGGCTTGAAACTGGTCAAGTTCATCCTACTGACGCCCTATGACTCAATATTTAGTGGAATACTGACAACTGACTTCAATAAGGTCTGGTCCTGCAGCTTCGAGAAGGATACTTGTGAGTTTACTTTTTTATAATCACATAGTCTATAATATATAACACAAAAAAATGTACAATAAACAGTTACCTAGTTCTATGATGAAAGAGATATAATAAATGTAGAATATTATCCGCAAGCAAATGACCTACAACAGACTGTTTCGTATATCAACTTTGATTTTACATAACTCGTTTTGTTTCATTCCAGCCAACTACCTGTTGCAATTGACAGCGATGGCGTTCGTGGGCATGGCTTCATCCCAAGAGTCCTATTCGCAAGCACAAAACACCGAGGCCACTGACAAGGAGGCCGCCACCAAGCCTAAACCGGCGCTCATTTGCGCTCTGACCGTCACGGTGACCAGGCCGACCCCCGCCGCCCCCGAACCCATTAAGCACGACGAGGTCCGCGTCCTCTTCGACTCGGAATCAAATGAATCCAAAGAAACCGTTCAGGCCATGAACGTCGAGAACGAGGCCAAGAGCAACGCCGGCCCCAACTCCAACAGAATGCTGTTCCTACTGACCTACGACATCCACAGCTCCGCAGCCGGATCCATAACGACAGTCGTCCACACCTCCAACAGCAGCGGCAACTCCAAACAGGGCGGCAGCAAAAAGGTCTGCGCCATCGCCAGGACAACTGACCCCAATATCTATGACGAAATATACCTAGAGTACTCCGACGACGACACTGAACTGCCGCAGTGTACCAAGAGCTTGCTAGAAGGACAGATAAGCAACGTTATCAACCTCAACGCGTCTTCCAGTAAGGATGAAAGCAAGGGGTGGGACCCGAAGCAAACGATTCTGGGCAAACACTACAAGGTGATCCCGCCCACGCCGCAGCCCGTAGCTCTGCTGCCAGAGCTGACGGACGCGCCCGGAGGGATGTCCGACTTCGTGGGGAAGATATCCCAGATCAAAAGCTGGAAGAGCGGCAACCTGGAATCGGTCGGCACGAAACTGGCAGATCAAACAGACGCGGGGGTGTTGTCCCAAGACCCCTTCTTTGACTTCAATGGGTCGCTCGAGATTTCGGACCTCAAGTGGTACGTGGGCAACGACGGCACCGAAAAGGTTAAAGTGACAGCCTTCGGCGGCAGCAAGGGTGGGACCCAGACTGCAGTCAGTAATAGCAACAATGACGGGTTCGACAGCGATCCCCCGCAAGAGGAAGCGGTCACCCAAGGCATCGCGATCCAGTGCCTCAGTCTTCCCTCCACGCTCAGCCTCGACGACAACGCGAAGGTCTCTCACCTGCTGCCCACTGAAGACAAGGAACATCTTCTCGTCGTCATTTCCAGTGACGTCAAAACTGCTGACGAAGATAACAAAATGGAGGTCGACGAGGCGGCCGTCTCGGATAAGGCGTCGAGAACGTACTACCTGTTGTACAAGCTCAATCCGAAGACTTCCACGTACACGTTGGACGACAATCCCGTGTCTGTCCATGAGGTGCCTGTCAGCAACACTCCCGTCGACATCTGCCTTCTTCCAAAGTCTAAATTGGAGCAGTTCGCCTTCGCCACGGTGTGCGTAGATGGCAGCTTACGCTTATACAACCTTCCTGATTTCAAGCTCCTTGACGAGAAACGGGCTTCGGAAGGGACCTTCAGTGCGGTGACCTTCTGCGCAAGTGTGGAGCGCCTCAGTGTCGCCACCCACGAGGGCATGATGTACTTCTTCGCCCTGAACATCGGCGAGAAGGATTCCGCAACCGGCGAGGTGGAGAAAAACAAGTTTGCTACAGCTGATTTCGAATTTGTCGAGAACCCCAAGCCATCGCGGTACTACGCCGGCACGGGCAGCACGCCCATAATGATCGCACACAAGCCTGATTTAGATTTGGAAGACTTACAGAACTTGGTGACTCTGACAGGGCCGTATGGAGCGACTGATTCGATGCCTTATAGCGCCGTCGTTCCAGGATTTTGGTGCGAACTCTCCCCCTCGCACCGTCCTAGGACGGACCCCACGAATAGCAGGACTTGGAGGCTGCAGAACACAGCGTCTACATGGGACGAGCATATACTGGAACTGACACTACCTTACAATGCTCCCTTAGCACATGTAGAGTTCGGCTTCACCCTACACATGCCGTGCTCGAACAACTTACCCATTATAGAAGTGACCCTGCTTAAGCAGAACCTACACGGGATAGGATACAAGAAGGACGCCACCTTCGCAAGTTCCCCGGACTCGCCGATTCGTTTCTCGTTAGTCGACGACGACATGTCACCCGGGAATGATAATCCGGTGAATAGTGAAGAATATCTACAGGCCCACAACGCAGAGGTCATAGCCGGGCCGCTAATTCTTTCATCCGGACTGGATTTGGCTCAGCAATCCGGTACATTAATACTTACCAGTCCCCGCCTTTTCTCCCAAAGAGGGCGCACGTATCTCATTCATATAAAGACGCTGTATGACCCGGCTAAGGAGATGGGACAGGCGGTGCCGAAACCACCAGAGAGCGGCTCAAAGAAAAGTGGTTTTATAGGCTGCGATTGGTTGCACCAGATATCGTTAACGGTTCGAAGGACCACTTATTGCGACCTTCCGTTCCAAGGGCAGCAGAGGATTTCTATGCTGGACTCGATACCGTTTATAGATAATTTGTTCAGTTTGGTAATAAGCCGAGATAATGCGAAGCGGCAACTTGCTCTAGATATACTTATATGGGTGCTATCAATCCGTCTGCAAAGGCTGAGGGTCTCAAAGATGAAGAAGAGTGACCAAGGGAACCAGAGTCAGAGCACGATTGAGATCCAGCAGATGGCGTGTATTGGGGTGGTGGAGAAATACGTGGAGCCCCTGATCAAGACTTGCATATTGTGCTCTAAACGCAGCACTGCCAAGAAGTGTGTCAAGATATTCCTGGTCACGCTCAAGTAAGTTATTTTTTCTATTATGACTTTTTCTTGGATTAGGAATAGCACTACAAATGAATGCATGTTGTTACAAATCTTTTCTTACTACGAAAAGTGAGCCAGTTACAAAAGTAATCATAATATAGCATAATATGTTCTCATTTTGATGTTTTGATTACGGATAGAGATATAAAATTCTTGAAAAAATTTTATTAGAATATTATACTATATATTTGTACATTGCAAAATTTACCATATACAACATACATACACATCACACCTGATTCCCTGTAGAGGGGTAGGCAGAGGTCACGACTCCCCATTTGTCCCGATATCCTGACAGACCACTTTCGCTTCATTGACACTCATACACCTCATACACACTCGGCGGTTATAGGTACTCCTAACGTCACCTTTCTTCAATATAACCTCCGTTTCAACCCTTTTTACAGCGGCGTGAACAACCTAGTGAAACCCTGGAAGTCGAGTTTCAAGAAGCGACTCACAGAGGCCATCAACGACTGCATTCCCTTACTGGGTGCTTGTGAGTCACCAGGTGGGATGCGCTGGCTCACCGCTTTAGCCCAGCACACGGCGGGGAGGACGCCCGAGGGGTTAAAGATGGTGTCCGCTTGCATTGACCTCTTGGAACAAACTGCCAGAGCTGTGAAGGACCGAGATGATATGTACCATTGCTTGTTGAGGGCTAGGTGGGTGTAAAACAGTTTAATGTTTATGATTAATAACTAACGGGACTTAAAGCGTATGTTTTTATATAAGAAAGTTACCTTTATTAACCCGTTTCGGCTACGTTGCAGCAGCCATGGTCACGGGCAGAGTTATATAAAAACATACGCGATAAGTCCAGTTAGTTATTAATCATGAGTATAAATCGCGAATCTCTTAAAACTATAGTTTAATGTTTGTTCTGTAAATTTGACGTAGCTCAGTTGTTTGGGGCTTGACTCTGTATCAGTACAGAGTTCAAATTCCGCTTGAGCATGTATGAATGGAAATGAAGTTTAATGAATTTGTATGTACATTTTCGTAATAAAAATACATTAACGAAATGCGTCGAATACTACGGTGAGGAAAAAACATCGTGAGGTAACTTACCTGTTCCCCGAACAGGTAATAGTTAGTGCTTGTAAATGGCGACATGGCTTACCACCTGTCACATTGAGTACTGACTATCTGGTCAACACGTGGGTTTGAGGTGACCATAGAATTACTACCTTCGCAATTGCGGAGATGGACACCTGAACCTCTGACTACCCCGCAAGGGTTAATGGTCGAGAACGCGTTTGTCTTTTTGTTTTAATGTTTGTGAAATAATAAACAAATAAAGTTAAAGGGGATTGTCATGCTAGGGGGAATCTAAATATTTACGAAATGCGTTTTCATCCTTTATAGTGGCTAAGGAATTAGGGATCAATAGAATGTATTGGGTGATGAGTTAGAAACATGTCACTACTATTGCATATTCACATTGTCATAATCTAGAAATGTGTCAATACTCAATGTCACACATGGTAAGCCATGTCGCCATTTACAAGCACTAACTATTACCTGAATGGGAAAGAGGTAGCTTTCCTCACGTTTTACCTCATCGTACTATTCGACGAATTTTGTAATGTAATATAATAATTACGAAAATGTACATAGAAATTTATTTAACTTCATTTCCATTGGTACATGCTCAAATAAATAAATACATATGTATTTAACGGCGAGACTAAGAAGCAGTAGAAAAGCGTGGTACTTAACTCTACCTCCACATAGCAAATAGCGTTCAGGTGGTTACCGTTCGCGCCGCAAAGGTGTTATAATGTAATGGCCCAAAATGTATGAAAAAACATAACAATATACGCTTCACGACTTGTGTATACACACTCCCTTTTTTATTATGGCGGGGTAGTCAGAGGCTTGAATGCCCATCTCCGAAATTTCGAAGGCATGTTAGGTATGGGTCATTCGAAGCCCGCGTATCACTAGATAGACAGCGCCCAACGTGATAGGTAGTGAACCGTATCGCCGTATATAGTATTAATAAATTGATTAATTGAACGAAGTAATAGATTGTTTGATTTACCGTTCATACAGATTTGGCGTGCACGGCCTACCGCTTGAGCGCACGGTGTTCGAGCTGGAGCCGCCGCCGCTGGGCAAGGCGAGCGCCGGCTCCTCCAAGTACGCGGTCACCAGCGAGAGCGGCAACGTCAAGGCGGACACGCAGCTCAAGGACCTCTATAACCTGGCCAGCGATTTGGGTGAGTTCCTGCCTTGAGAGGTTTATTAGAGACGAGCAATATTAAATAAATAAAAGTTATTCAATAAAGAACATTCATTCATTCACTCATTCATTTTTCATTTCAAAAAGGGCAGAGCCCTGTATCTTAGGGTGAGTAACTCAACCCTTACATATGCGCTGAAAAATAAATTTATAGTTTATTCCTCGAGTAAATAATCTCGCACTTAATAAGGTTCACGAAATTAATTAGCATTCAAGAGTAATTCAGTGTCAGTGTAATTTACAGTTTGCACTTACTTTTTTTTTACATTGAAACCTACTTAGGCTGTATAAGGTGAATAACTTATCATTACATGAAACATAGATCTCACTGTAATTATAATTTGATTTTTAAATTATCTTCTTCGCTACTATTAGTAGCAGGGTGATGTTATATTATAGCCTAAAGCCTTCCTCGATAAATGATCTATCTAAGACAAAAAGAATTTTTGAATTCGAACCAGTAGTTCTTGAGATTAGCGCGTTCAAACAAACAAACAAACTCTTCTGCTTTATAATATTAGTATAGATGAGAAAGTTAAACAGATTCATCAGGGCAATATTTTAACCTGGCTATTTGATGTTTTATTGTTGATAGGATTATGTGTTGGCTGTTGATAGAGATTTGTTTTCTTGATAATGGTTCGTGGTGGCAATAGAATTAGTACATTCACGTTTGCGGAGATGGACACCTGAACCGCTTACTAAATAATAATGATCGTGACCACGTTTGTCTTTTGTCATATCTTTGTGAATTACACAATTGGCTCTTTCCTTCTTTTCCAGAAGTGAAAGCCATTCCAATGTCGCTGGCGTGGTGGGCCCACAACATAGGTGTGGGGCTATTTGGCGCCGGCCTCAGCGAGTCCATGCCCCTCCACGTAACCTGCCACGTGGCCTCCGACGGTACCAAGCTGGAGTCAAATGGTACTAAACAGTGCACGGCTGTAATCAGCTCGCTCGCTGGCGACCCGGCTCAGGTATGTTGCTTTAATGGTGTAGAATGGGTTAAGGAATGTAAAGTAGATTAACGAAGTAAACAGTTAGTTAACTTTTGCCAATCTAGTTTAAATTAATCAATGTCTTGTTTATAATATGTGTAGTGTAATATACTTTACGATCTATATCTCTTGAGAGGTTCGCGTGCATGCCATGGGAGTTTTAGTTACCTCAATGGTTAACGGTGTAGTATGACTTGTACGTAAATGTTTTAGTTGTGTTGTCCCCAAGTGTGAGAGAAAGTAATATGTCTGTGGTTGATCGTATTGTTATTAGTTTGATTGCAACCTTACTGGTAAAATATATAACTTAGTTATCTGTTCTATTAGCAGTGTGAATATGTTATTTAAACAGGTTGCAATGAAATTAGGAATTAAAAGTAGTAGAAGTGTTTAGCATTGCATTAGCGGTTAGTTGAAATGTAAAAAAGTAACGTAAATTAACTATAAGATAGTATTATTGAAGCTACGTTCACCAACACTATGTATGTGTAACCGTGGCACTATTAGCATCTGTAGTCATTTACGTTACTCTGTTACAAAAGTAGCTATTGAATAACTCTGCTAAATAGTACTCTTTTATCTGCAGAGCCTGAGTCAAATTCAAAAGACCGACATTGGCAGTTGTCTCAGCTTTTTTTTGAATAACTGGCATGTAAGCTCCTTCTCAATTTTACTTTTATTCTTTTTCAACTGTATGCACAGTGATAAAACCTTTCCCCTTCTGTAGATGTGGCAAATGGTGAAGCCGGAGCAGAGCAAGCAGATTCAGCACGAGAATTCGCTGGACGATGCCGACGCGTCTATCATGATGGACTGCGCCATCTCGGATAGACTGGACTTTGCTGACGACCCCCTGTTACAGGCATGGCTTCTATTGCTGATCTGACTATAAAGCGTATTTTGTACGACGATGCTAGATAGGAATTGCTTGTGTAAAATACAGATTTACTGTCAAAGTTCAATATAACTTGAATTTTGACTGCGAGGATGATTACTCAAAGTATTGAAAAGTATTATTTTATTATTTATTTCAAATTCTAGTAAGACTAGGTTAGCTTATTGATATAATATTCGTGCACACGTAGAATTTTGACAGTTATACCCGTACACAAGTTTAGTACCCTTAACACAAGTCTTATATGTACTTACCAAGGGGCTAGTTCATTTGGTGTAATATTGTCCTAATATATTAATAAACCTAGCTGTTCCCCGATCAGGTAATAGTGAGTGCTTGTAAATGGCGACATGGCTTACCACCTGTCACATTAAGTACTGACTTGGTCAACACGTGGGTTCGGGGTGTCCATAGTAGCGGGGATGGACACCTGAAAACTCTGACTAAGGCAAGACAAGACAAGACCCTTATATTACTATTATCTTATTCATAACCCCGTAACGTTTAGCAGGACCAAGAGCAGTGCTCGATCCCGTGGGCGCAGCTGGTGACGCGTCCCCCGCAACGCACCCTGGTCATCGAGCGCATGCACTCGGGGGCCAGAAGGTACATTGTGCTGGACTTCGGACACGTCGTCAAGCTCACGGACGTGGTGAGTTATAGCTTTAATACTATAGTCTGTTTTTAAACAAACGCGATTTATACTCATTTTATTTACTAGGAGAGACCGGGTCGTATCACGATAATTTAATTAAAAATATCTGGTTACCTTTATTTTGCACGACGTTTCGACCCAGTTGCATATGCCGTGGTCGCGGGAAGACATCGTGACCGACATTTATCGTGATATGACCCGGTCTCTCATAGTAAATAAAATATGGGTACACCTATTATAGTAGAACTTTTCAAGTAATAATTTTATATTGCATAACAACTAATAGCATAAACCTCTTTTTGCAGAATATCGTTTGGCATTAACTCATTTAGCATACATTGAAACCCATAATTCTGTAAGTCAGAATTATCTGTACGCATAATTTTGGTATCCATAATAATCACAATGTATAATCATCACATCGCAGAAAGTTCAAAACCAGATTCATCTTTTGGCATCGTGGCATCACAGAATAAATAAAATTGTGAGCGCGAATCATGTGGGATTTTATAATATATCAAATCAACTGATCAAAGAAATAAAATATTCAACTATAGAAATAGATAAATTAAGTTTCGGCGCGCCACCACCAGCCAAAAAAAGGAAAACATTAAATAAAACAAATCGTCTTCAAAATATTATAAATAATCAATCGGATTACACAGAATGTGGGTACCTTAAAGCAATAGGAGCTAATATAAGATTAGTATAATTTTATTTTCTGATTAATTTAATTGTTTTTTTTTAGTAATTGTAATACATAAAAGTTGATTTAATGATAATTATTTGGTTTTTATATCCTTGCCCATGAGAGCATGTTCGTTTCTGGATACATAAGAGGTCACAGTTGTAACCTAACCTAACCTACGCATTTTTAAAGAAGAAAGTAACCCAATCTATATTATTCTAATTGAAATTCTATGATCTTCATAGTATGCCTAGTCAAATTATGCCAAATAATCTGTACTCTAAATGAACGTTATGCTAAATGATATTATACAAAATTTTAACTGCCAAAGGTAAATATGCCAATAAAAATTCTACTATCTTAAATGTATGCCATTCTAAATTCGGTCATAAGCACATTATGCCTAAAAATATTTATGTCAAATATTTTTTATGCCTAATAAATGATCGACTAAAGAAGTTTCTGCGAAGTCAGTTATCCCAAATAGGTTTCGGAGTATCAAGTTTCTACCAAATAGACCGCACCCATAAAATATAGTCTATTTGATTTAAGAAACGAGTACCGAAATTATTAATTGCTTCACATGAACGCAATTTATAGTTCGTATCGCAACCATGTGGAAAATATGTTAGAGCGGATTATTATTGAGGAGCAAAAAGACAAACTCAGTACCCTTAATCATTTACTATAAGAAAGAAAGAAAGAAAGAAAGAGGGTCAGAGGTCAGAGGTCAAACTGACCAATGAGACGTGAGTAAAAGAGAAAAGAAGTCACATTGACCAATAACAGACAACCCCTATAAAATCTCATTGGTTAAATCATTAAGACCTTGATGACGTCACTATTTTCTTAAAGCGAATACACTATAATGAGTCTGCTATTCACAGATCATCCCGCACTGCTCGGACTTGGTAACTCTCTGTATAGACATCTGGGTACAGAGCGAGGAGTATGACAGCATGAAGTTGGCTTTCGCTACCGACATCGCGACGAAGAACCTCGTCCTGTCCGACCTACAGCCGCCGCCCCGCGCGCGATATGTTAAGGTAAGACGTTGTTTGAATTGTATGGACTGATTAGTATAACAATATGTGCTATATTGAAAAAAGGTGACGATAGGAGTCATTATAGGTACTGCCG
Source organism: Leucoptera coffeella (assembly GCA_030578115.1). Classification (NCBI taxonomy): domain Eukaryota; kingdom Metazoa; phylum Arthropoda; class Insecta; order Lepidoptera; family Lyonetiidae; genus Leucoptera; species Leucoptera coffeella. The sequence goes on from JAMBLF010000369.1 coordinate 109,761, forward strand.
AAATAGTAGTAGTAATAGTAGTAGTAGATGTATGAGTGTCAATGAAGCGAAAGTGGTCTGTTAAGATAGGGACAAATGGGGATCCGTGATTGCTGCCTACCCCTCTACCGGAAATCAGGCGTGATATGTATGTAATATGTGCTGCTGACTCGAGAGTGTGTCGTTCGTTGTGATGTTCGTTCGAAGGTGTCCAGTTGCATAAAAAGTAGATTTGTAGTGAAAAGGAAATAAAATTCTGGGAAATGGCCATTTACGAAGAAAGGATCATTCATTTTTGTCATAGACAGATGAATGAATGACAAAAATTAACATTAAAAGGAATGGACATGATATCATATTTTCAACATAATATTCCTTTCCGTGTGTAGATACTAATTCTTAGTATGATATTGTAGAAAAGAATGTTCTTTTAAAGTATATGAGATATGAAATGTAATGAAATGCTTTTTATTTAACATAAGGATCATAAAATCACTTATTAAAAGTCGAAAAAAAACATTATCACATGAAAAATTGACATTAAAATTAGTTAAAATTAAAAAAAAAAACCAATTAAACTGTTGGCATTTTGTAAAGGAAAATCCTGCAGAGAAGAAATGCCAAGTATAAAATATAATCCAAATAAAATCGTATTGTTATAATTATCAAATTATTTCAGATAACCACAATCGGTCGGTATGGAATGTCGGCGATGAAATGCAAAATTCCTCTCGGATGTTTCTATGGAGAAATCGACGATATTCCCAACGTCCAAGCTTCGATAAACGCACTCAAGACATTACATCAGGATTTGACTTGCAGATTTAGGTATGTGCAGTTTAGTTGTTTGTAAAGGCCTAACTGTAGGTATTTTTAAACACTCGCGATTTATACACATTTTATTTACTACGTGAGACCCGATCGTATCAAGATAAACGAAATTGATAAAAATATAAATACCTTTATTTCACCCGACGTTTCGACCCCGGTCTCACATAGTAAATAAAAAAGGCCTAACTGCCTTCAGAGCAGATGTCATTAACAGCAATCCCTAAATCAGTAATATCTAAATAAAGCAGCTAGTTTTGTTTGCAGTATTTTCCCTAACAAATTATTACTCTAACATCTTATGCTTCATGTTAATAAAAGTCTTGGATAATCAAAACTGAAATAAAATTAGGAATATTCGTAAAACTATAGCTGACATAAACTTATTCATCCTAGAACACAATTTGAATTCCAGACTGGCAACGGGCAAGCTAATGGATCTACTGAACCCGTTCCTCGAATCCTACAACGGGAACGCGGCCCACATAATGGCCTTCTTAAACCAGACCACAGATTCCGACCCAGTCATCCAAGCAGCCGCCCAAGAGTGCCTAGAACTACAACAACAGTTGCACACCTGCACCAATGTGCTAAGGAAACTCCAAACTGATACGGATTGCAATGAAAAGTTGCTCACTGATATACAGAATGGCAAGATGACAGCGCAGAAGTTGATTGAACAAGCCTCCACGGATAAGCTGAGGGTTATGTGCGATAATCTGGTGGATACGCTGTTGTACTTCTACTTTGAGACTGGTGTGGTAAGTTGGCTTGTTTATATGCGAATTAGTAATCTTTTAGACGTAGTTACAATGTAACATTCGTACATTATAAAATATTATCGTATTCACAATATTTTATATTTTTGTATTCACAAGTTATTTAATCTTAATAGAATTTCGATGTTATACGTGCAAAAATAATTATGTTTCTGTATAATTTGGTTTTGTAACTGGCACCGGGCAAAAAATCCTGGAAGCCGGAGTTTCTTGTTGGTTCTTCTCCGAGCCAGGGCTTCCGAACCAATCAACGGTAAAATTTCAATGTTAAGAGGCAACCAGTGTCAGGCAAATGTTATGACTTTCAATGATTGTACTGTACTTGTATTTATGTTGAATAAAAACATTTGACTTTGACTTTGATGGTTTTGGGCTACACAAAATCTGAATTTCTTAACAGAAAGGCGACTTCTAACTTCGTATTGCATACATTTATACTTCTTAGTGCATCGATAGCCTTTACCTAACTCAGTTGAACCTTACGATATGTCGGAATGAATTACAATAGGAAATATTTTACTTACAGGTCTCAGGCTATCTATCTATGTATGTTACCTCATGTAAATTTATGTTACATTAAAACTACTTTTTTGTTAATTCCAGCGTCAAACAGACATCTCCCTAGAATGGTGCCGTGTAGTGTCACCCCTGCTCTGGCACTGGAGTAACCGGTGGTCTGCCGGCCTCGCCTCCATCTTGTCGCGTTTGTGCTCACTGAACGAGTGGTGGGGCGACCACCTGGCTGACATGATCATCGATGCCTTCTCCTCTGTCGACGGACCGCCGCTCGCGTTGGACAGGTAACTACAGGATGCACTCAATATATGAATGATATTGTAGGACATTATTACACCAATTGAACTAGTCTCTTGGTAAGTTTGTTTAAGGCTTGTGTTAAGGGTACTAGTCAACGTAACTAAGAAATATATACTTATTATATATAGCTAAATTCATATATAGCATATACGAGTATAATCAACGACTAGACTGGACAGCAGAAGAAAAGCGTAGTTCTTAACTCTGCTGCCACCGGGAATCGAACCAGGGACCTCACGATTAACGTTTTGGCGTCTCACAGGTCGCGCCACGGAGGTCGTATGATATATTAATAGAAGCACAAAAAGCTATAACATAGTCTCGTCGTACAATCCTCTGTTAGGATAAACAGACCAGGTTCTCTGTTATATTAAGTATAAATGATTGTTTATGGCTATGATTGTTTAGATGGGAAAATTGCCTCTTTCTTTTATAACATGCTGGAAAGTGTGATGGTAATGTTGTCGTGTTGGTTAATATTCTTTTTCTATCGTAGGTGCACGGGGTCTTTATTAACTAAGGCGCAATACATGTTTTATTACAAAAAAAAACGCATTCACGACTAGTAACCCTTGCGGGGTAGTCAGACGTTCAGGTTTCCATCTCCGCAATTGCGAAAGTAGTAATTCTATGGACACCCACGAGCTGACCAGATAGTCAGTACTCAAAGTGACAGGTGGTCAGCCATGTCGCCATTACTTACTCTTGTACTCAATGTGACATTAGGATACAATTTAACTGTTTACGTATATTGTTGTTACAGAGTTCTGGTGCTAAGCATGTACATGTGCCGTAAGTCCGTGAATCCGGTGGGCGTGGCCAGCGCGTTGGCGTCTCGTGCCCTCTCGCTCGTGCGCAGCGGTGGCGCCAACGTTTTGCTCGCGGCTGTCCTTACCGCTCTGGCTTCGGTTCTCGACACCTCGCCTGCTTGTATGACGCATAATCGGTAAGTTGATGATGAGATTCGGAAACGTGTTCTCAACTGCAAATTACTTTTTCTTGTATGCTAAAAAAGACAAATGCATTCACGACCATTAACCCTTGCGGGGTAGTCAGAGGTTCAGGTTTCCATCTCTACAATTGCGAAGGTAGTAATTCTATGGCCACCTCGAACCCAACGTGTTGACCAGATACTCTATGTGACAGGTGGTAAGCCATATCGCCATTTACAACTTCGACGAACAGGTAGGTTTCTTCACGATGTTTTTCCTCACCACACCTCTCAGAAAACATCGTGTATTTTCTTGTATGCTAATTTTGAAAAAGCCTTCGGTTTTAAGTTTAGGTGTAACGCATTAAGTATATAATATGTTTAACTTAGTAAATTGTTAAAAAATATAAAGTATTTTTGTTGCTGCTCGGCTTATCGTAACATATAGGACCGTTAATTATAACACGAAGCAAATAAATAATAAATCAACAACACTGGTTCAGATATTTGCTTACAACGGTTTTGTATGATAAAATAAATGATTAATGGTTTAGTATGAAGTCATTATCAACGTATTTTCAGATGGGACTGGGTAACCGGCGGTCGCATGGGCTCGCTGAATTCGAGCGAAGTGAACGCCGGGACGCCCCGGTCGAGCGATTGTCGCCTGCAGTGTCGCAAACTGCACAAGAAGCTCATCCACCAGATGCAGGAGTTGGAGGCAACGAGGAGGGGCATCCAGGTCGCTTTGGAGGAACAACAGGTGGGTTATGAAATGAAATGCTTTTTATTCAATATGAGGATTAAAAAATCACTTATTGAAGGTCAAAAAAAAAAAACATTTCCACCGGAAAAGTTGTCATTACAGTTAATCAATTTAAATAAAAAATATTTAATAAATCTAATTAAACTAATGGCATTTCGTAAAGCAAAATCTTGCAGAGAAGAAATGCCAAGAAAATATTATATGATATATACCATATATGATAGATACCATATTTAGATGAGATGTTATCAATTATCTTATTATATTTATAATCATTTACCGGACTGGATTACGCGATTGTCCTCACCTAAATTTAAGACTATAGTTAGAGGCCGACTAGTCCGGGGCGCTTACTACGCGGTCGGAGACTACCTCGCCGATGCTCAGGGTTGGCAATGAGTGCATCTAAGCTATATGTGCAAAGATAATTTTATGTTTCTTTATAATTTGTTTTTGTAACTGGCACTGGGCAAAAAATCCTGAAAGCCGGAGTTTCTTGTTGGTTCTTCTTCGAGCCAGGGCTTCCGAACCAACGGTAGAATTTCAATGCTAAGAGACAACCATTGTCAGACAAATTACTTATGTTGAATAAAAACATTTGACTTTATAGTTTTAAGAGATTCGTGATTTATGCTCATGATTAATAACTAAACGGGACTTATCGCGTAAGTTTTAATAATGAAGGTAACTTTATTATTAACTGGTGGGTTATTTAGATGACATGTTATGAATGTAGTTGGTATTTAGTATGCGTATGGGGGAGCAATGATTAAGGAACATAACTAGGATTGATTCATATTAATATCTATTTAAAAAAATATTGACAAATTTTCGATTTTCTATATTGTTTTTTAAGCTAATGACTAAAGTAATATTAAAATTGAGTTATTGTTGCAATTTTTATTGTTATTATTAACTACGATGATACTTACTAAACTACTAGATTATAATTTCCATAAGACTTAATATTGATTAGTAAATAGCCTATTATGTATATATCTATTTCTGATAAACTCTATTGTAAGTGACCTAATAACTACACGTATAGTCTTATATAATGAAATATTATTTACAGCGTGCCCGCTTGACCCGAATGTCTCGTGTCACCATGATGCGTAAGCGTGGTCAAGGCTCCAAAGGCGAATCGGAATCAGCCCCAGAAATAAGGGCGCCTCGCTTGGTACCCCTGCCACTCGCGAGGGACTTGGCTCAGGCCCTTGTGTCGTATATGCTGGCCATGGATAGCTCATCGTGTGCTGATACCATGATCTTATGTGCCAAGGTTGGTATGAAGAGAAATGTTCGACAAATACAAAGACAAACACGGTCATGACCATTAAAGCGGCGTAGTCAGAGGTTCAAGTGTCCATCTCCGCACTTGCGAAGGTAGTAATTCTATGGCCATCTCGAACCCACGTGTTGATAGATAGTACTCAATGTGACAGGTGGTAAGCCATGTCGCCATTTACAAGCACTAACTATTATCTGTTCGGGGAACAGGTAGGATTCCTCACGATGTTTTTCCTCACCGTATAATTCGACGCATTTCGTAAATGTATTTTTATTACGAAAAAGAACATAGAAATTCATTCAACTTCATATATTCCTCCTCCTGTTACATTATTTTAGTTAGATATTGTTCTACTAAGATTGTAACAAGCGCATTAGGATACTATATAAAACCACTTAAGTATACCCATTTGTTCTCTCCAACCCTTAGGTTGTCGGCAGGCTGTGTTCGATGTCGGGAGGCGCTGGAGTGCTGCAGTCCAACTCGATCCTCGGCATAGCGAGGTTAGCTGTCACGTTGCCGCCTTGGCCCAGGCACGCCTTGACAACGTTACTACAGGTTTGTTTTTAGAGTTTACGTATTCTACTTTTGTACCAATAAAAAAACAGTGTAGTGTAATAACATACATACATACACGCCTGATTTCCTGTAGAGGGGTAGGCAGAGATCACGGATCCCCATTTGTCCCGATCCTGACAGACACTTTCGCTTCATTGACACCTTTTTACAATATAGCGTCTAATAACATAATAGTTGATATTTCTGTATAGAATAAATAAAATATATCTAGTTGCCCTCTTTTCTAGTTGCCTCTCTGCTTCGATTACTATGGAATAGATCGTCAGTTATGTCTTATAAGACTCATAAGAAAAGAAACAAAAAACAAACGCGTTCACGACCATTAACCCTTACGGGGTAGTCAGAGATACAGGTGTCCATCTCCCTCACCGTAGTATTCCGACGCATTTCGTAAATGTATTTTTATTACGAAAATGTACATAAGAAATTAATTAAACTTCATTTCCATTGGTACATGCTCTAGGGATTTGAACCCTGTACCCTCGGTACAGAGTCAGGCCCAAACAACTGAGCTATGTCGAATAAGACTCATAAATCAATTTAATACATTCACAGGACTTGGTAGAACATGAAAGCGGCGAACCTACCTCAAGCTCGGACACAGATTGGTCAGCAGCTAGCGGCTCGGGGACTACGACCAGGGTGAAGCGGTTCTTCAGAAACAATAGTCAGTGGAATATGAAGCCTGGTCCTTCCGTGGCAGGTGAGAGACTATTTGGACTATTGTCAGCATCATTACGGTGTATTCAAGTTAGGGGATCAGGTATTGTGTAGGGCTTTAAGTAAAGGCTTGCGATTTGTGTATAAGAGTAACTTTTGAAGGAAAAATACAAGCTGTGTAAAAGTACTTACATTGTTTATTGAACATATTCAATAGAATTTGTAATCGTACTTGAATTTTTGTTACATTAATATCTGCAACGGTAAAAACTCTATTCAAAATTTCCCAAAAGAACAAATAAATCAAAAATAACAGATTAGGAGAATTAAAGATTGCAATGGTTGCATCTTTGTGATGCTGACATATTTATCTTATTTGTCTCAAGTAATAAGTATTACATTAGTTGGTAAATAGACACCATTATTATTACAGATATGTTGGCGGATAGCTTCGGATTGACTAAGAGCAGTCCCACAGTTCAGGAGAAAGAGAAGCCTAAAACTAGTATTGATGCATCTGGTAAGTTTGATATATACATACATACGTACACATTACGCCTGATTCCCTGTAGAGGGTAGACCCATTTGTCCCAATCCTGACAAACCACTTTCGCTACATTGACACTCATACATCTTCTCTACACACTCGGCGGTTATAGGTACTCCTAACGTCACCCTTTTTCAATATAGCTTCTATCTGACTGTTATATGTCTTATTGGGCCTTCCACTTCACTCGTAAATATTCCTTTTGTCAATCTGCTATCATTCATCCGCATAATGTGTCCAAACCATCGATATTTAAACACTACGTTTTAACAACTCATTGGTCTGCCTACTTGTTTGTAGGAAGACGAGCGTGCTGTGTTGTTACTGTTACACTCAGTTTGTTATAGCTTGGGATGTAAATGAAATGCCACTAAGTGTAAATACTTAATGCACAAAGGCAGTGTTAAAATAATATTGAAAAAAGATGACTTGACTTGAAAGAAGTACCTATAACCGTCGAGTGTGCATAGGAGGTGTATGAGTGCCAATGAAGCAAAAATGATCTGTCAGAATCAGGACAAAAGCTACCTTCGCAATTGCGGAGATGGACACCTGAACCTCTGACAACTGACTGATTAATGGCCATGAACGCGTTTGTCTTTTTTGTAAATACATATTGATATTAAATAAATACATATAAATAATATATGATACTTCATATTATACAGGGTGTAACAGAAGAGTGTAGCAATACTTCAGGGTCGTATAAAGCATCACCTAATTAGTCTAAATACCAAGTTTCAGTGGGATCGGACTGAAATTGCCTTTTTTACAGCTATCTGAAAATGAGTAACATTCACGATCAGCTGATCGCAATAAAATTCCGACCCATCACTATGAGTAACTCGTAGACTGCTTGTCTAGGTAGGCGGCGAAGTCAAACGTTTTCAGGAAAGCCGCTCAAAGCTATAGGCTCCACCCCCAACACCTTGAAGGTGCCGTCCATTCTTTGTGAAAAGCCGCCCGCCGCCGCCACTGATATTAGGGCGAGTTTACATACAATTGTAATATTATGCGTTCACTTTTTTACATAATTAACGCGTGGAACATGTTAGGTACTTGATTAGCTTAACATTCCTAATGTCGTAAGTCATCGCTTAGGGTCGTCGTAGAATTACCTTTTATCACTTATTACCTATTGCCATCAAGTCTTGCGAGATCCCGTGACGTCACATAATAAATGAGACCGTGGAGACTGCTAGAAGCCTAAATTCTGTCCAAAGTCCAAACCTAAGAAGATTACGGCGTTTGTTAGGTATGTTACCTATACCTACCTGTAAACGTAGTTATGTTACATTCCGTCGCTTGCGCATTTTTATAATAGGTATTTTTATAATTATTACCTATCTATTTATCTTCGTAACGGTCTGGACTTAAAGGTAACCAGCTGCCTTATTCCCGGCATGTCGTAAGAGGCGTTTAAGGGGCTATATGGGCTTTTTTGTTTACCTAAATACCTACCGAGACGGAGGCTTCCTCGTTCCTTTTGATTTTTATGGGGATTATGGGAGATATCGTGTACGATTGTGTGTATGATTTAGTCATGTGGATACCATCCATCCACACATTCCGACCATGTGGTCTCTTGGTTGCCATTTACGACATCCCGGGAAGAAATCAGCCGGTTACATTCTATTTAACTTATGCCAGACCAGCACTGGACAGTCCCGGACTAGCACGGGCATTTCATAATACATTATCAGTAGGCACGTAACACCATCATTTCAGTATCTTTAGTTGTAGATCATTAAATTAAATAAAATTCTCATGTTCAAATGTAATGTAGGTAAGTAACCACAAATACAGGTACCTAATCACATTACGCTTGTATGGAATCGCCCTTAGAATTTTGAGTGAAATTTACCTATTGTTAATTTTGTTTGTTTTAGTTACTCAGTTGATTTTTGACAATTGTCCAGTTGACAACGGTTTTGCATATTGAGATTTTCGAGATTCGTGCGTGAAAGTAAACTAATTAATATGTCTTTTAGTAATAATGAATACTATAATATAATGTTGTGTGTGGGAGTGTTTGGGGCCGACCGTTTTGAGCAAATAGCTGATAATTATCTTAGTTTATTATTAACTAAGAAGTGTAGTGGTTCAGTGTCATGATACCTACTATTGATGTGAAAGTTGTGAAACTGTACGGAATCTTATCAAGAATTTGCTAACTCAATAAAAACCAACAGGTCAGTCTAGCTTAGTTAATAATAACATAATTTGAAGGGTAATAAGATTATTCAAATAATGAAATTCTATTTATGTTTTAAATAGTTTTTATTTAAAACATAAAGATATGTAATACTTTGTCTTGTGTTTATGTACGTATCCAGTTTGAATTCATTCTTTCGGTACCTAAGTCCTAAAACGCGACTAAGAGACTAAACTATCAGGTCGGAAGGCTGACAATCTCTATTTATTTCTAAAGTGACTCCGTGTCACAGTTATTATCCTAAGTATTGATTCTATTGAAATTCTAATGTGACCCAATGCTAATTATCTTAAGTCACCCTAATTTCAGTCTACCCTTACGAGGATTAACTACCTGTCACTTACCTATTAAAGAGCGAAAGTTTTATGATTAGGTTACGCTAAACGTTGACTTCAAATCCTAAAGAGGTAAAACATAAAACCTCTTCCGTCACGTTTAGTTTTTATGTAGGTACCTGGTAACTACTGAACAAGGCATTACAGTCGTGATGTTTATGAGAAAAATAATAACCGGGTTGGCAGGCTTCAATAAATTATCTTGTATGTGAAAGAAAGGTCAGATAAATTTGTTCGGTTACCTACATACATATGCATCACGTCCATAATCCCCGAAGGGGTGGACAGAACAAAAGATTCCAAAGACCCTTTTGTCACGTTTAGCCTGTCGTTGGGGGACATAAAAGATATAAAAGATTTTGGTACACTGGGGATGGTGGCTAGCCAATCGCCCAAAATACCTAACAAACCCCCTAGTCCTTTAGTCGCCTTTTACGACATGCCGGGTAGAAGGCAGCCGGTTACATTCTATTTTAGTCCTAGACCAGCACGGGACTACAATTCTCAATAACCTACTGAAAAGTAAACAAACTTTGAATCGCCGACAAAAATCCCAATCCATATTTACTACAAACAGATTTTGAGCCTCATTGCGTAATGAATAACGTTCAATTCTCAATAACACAATGTACTGCAATAGGTAGCACCGTGCGGCGGCGCACTGATTCTTTTGACGAATGCCGATGTCTCAGGAAAATGAGACTTAATGCTAAGGAAATAGTGCGAATTGAATTTCCTTGCGGTAATCATGAAGGCGCCGAACTATCTGTTGTCTTTCTCTGTTTACTAGTTGGTTTCAGTTGCACTAGGGATGGGACATTGTAATATTTGTACTTAGGTACTTACTCATTTTTGAGTATCAGATTATGGAAAATTCTAGATTTTAAGATATCGAGCTAAAACTTTACAATTACACTAAGTAGGTGATAGAGAATCTAGCCCTAAAGTATTGCTACACTCTTCTGTTACACCCTGTATAAATAATTAAGTTTAATAAAGTAAAATTAAGTCAAACATATATTTAATAATGTAAATGAAATAAAATTTTATATACATATTGATTATAAATCAGTTGTCCTAGATGCCAGTCAGCCGCTGCTAGAGGAGATACCCCAAGTGGCTGAGTCCGGGGAGTCAGACGAATCAGACGAGAAGCCGGAGATGTACTACACGAGGAAGGAGCAGAAGATGCGACCTCTGCCTGTCAACAACAACACTTTGTAAGTATAATAGTAATAATATTTGGACATTATTACTCCAATTGAACTAGCCCCTTGGTAAGTACATTTAAGACTTGTGTTAAGGGTACTAGTCAATGTATATTTAAGAAATGTATACATGTTATATATAGATAAATACATATATAGCATATATAATCAACGACCAAACTGGCAAGCAGAAGAAAAGCGTTGTTCTTAACTCTGCCTCCACCGGGAATCGAACCTGGGACCTGACGATTAGCGTTCTGGCGTCTCACCAATCGCGCGACGGAAATCGTATATGTACTTCTTTTTGAGAAAAGGCTTGGGTAGGGAGGGAGTGAGTCATTCAAAGGCAATGGCTCTTTGGTTTGTACGTAGGTTTTCCTCATGAAAGGTTTGCAGTAGAGAAACGAAGACAGACGTATCCACATGACAAAACCGAGATTTGTAACTAGTTTATCTTAACGATTTAATTTGAGGAAGATATTTTATATTACAATCTTTTCTTATTTGCCATTATAATTTTAAGACGTGTTTTTCTTTCAAGATTATGTTAGATGCTCTTTAAACTTCAATATGGATGCTAAAAAGATGTGACGATGTGAAAAAGTTTGATATGATCAGAAAAGGATTACATACGTACACATCATGCCTGATTCCATGTAGAGGGGTAGGTAGAGATCACGGATCCCCATTTGTCCCGATCCTGACAGACCACTTTCGCTTCATTGACACTCATACATCTTCTCATACACTCTAGGCGGGTATATATACTCCTAACATCTCCATTTATCATAATAGCGTCTATCTGACTGTAATATGCCTTATTGGGCCGACCCCTACGTAACCGCCCTTCCACTTCACTCTTATGTATTCCTTTTGTCAATCTGCTATCATTCATCCGCATAACATGTATAAATCATAAAGGGTTTGAGAAACGTAAATTAATATGAATATATGTATCATAAAAACTATCTTATTCCAGCAACATATCCTCGTGCATGTACGCTCGCCTAGAGAGTGGTCCCGAAGCGTTCCCCGAGGCGGCGTCGCGTACGCTCCTGATCGCAGGCAGCGCAGTGTTGCCAGCTGCAGTGAAATGCCACCCCACCCCCACTGCGGAGGCGGTGGAGGCTGATGCTGAAGAGGAGCATCCCAAACCGGCTCCCTTGCCTCTCTCGCATAAGCTGTACGACGTGTTCCGGTGTCTCGCTTCGGATTTCCAGAATCAGGTACTTGGGATGCGTGGGTAGGAAGTTGTAGGCGTATGTAGATAGTATATCTCTAAGGTTCTCTCTCCCGATGAAAGATGGAAGGATTGAAGGGTGTATATTTTTTAAAGTTCAGTTAAGTATCACTTTTGATAGTTAAACTCAAAAGGTTGTCTTTTGCTAGACTATTTACATTGCAAAAGAAACAACTCTTAAACTTAGGTATTTATTATTACTAATCTTTTTTTGTGTTTGAGACTAAACTGCCACTAAAAGTTGCTCATCGTATTTTGGTTGACATAAGACTCAATGTTTTCTTACAAAATCCAACAAACAAGTAGTTAACGATATAGCACCAAATTTTTAATTGTGTACGTGTATTCCCAGATGGATTGTACATTCATGGAGAACGTGATCTCGTTGTGGCTGACCGTGAACGGGTCTGGGTGGGGCAACGACTCCGCCTGGTCGATGGGCATGCTGTCGCTGCCTCAGGACGCGCCCCGGGTTCGACTCTCTTCGGATACCGTGAAAGCCTTGCTAGCGTCGTTGGCTTCGTGAGTATGATGGGATACTGTCAAATAGAGTCTTAACATGATTTATAGTGTTAAGAGATTCGCGATTTATACTCTTTATTAATAACTAACGGGATTTATCGTCAGTCTAGTCTGACAGTTTGCCCATGACCAAGGCTGCTGCAACGTAGCCGAAACGTCGGGTTAATAAAAAAGGTAACTTTATTATATAAAAACTTACGATATAAGTTCCGTAAGTTATTAATCTTTAGAATGATTTTCCTACGGTTTACGGTTTCAATTTAATTGTGTGTGTGTGTGCAATGTGGCAGTTGCTTTAGATTATAATCAGAATATTTAAACGATATGCAAAAAGTTTGTTAAAATGTACATATAGTTTACAAATTATTCATTGTGTGGTACGTGAAATGCTTCACAAGCGGTCACTGCGGTGTGGATGCACAGTTAAATCCTTGTTCACAATTTGCTTTGAAAACATCTCAATGCAGTTGCAACAATAACTTTAAAAAGTGTTAATAGTCCGCCTGCTATCTCCCCTTTACGATATGATAACGAGAGAAATATTCGTATCCAGCAAGTACAGGTGTAATTAAACAAACATTCCTTTTACAGATTGAAGAACATCTCCCTGAGATGCTGGGTGCTGTCCATGCAGGCACTGGCCTGGGTTGCCAGTCTTCCGTTACATGTAAGTGATAAATATTTTTATAGTACATGTTATTTTTATGATAATTTTACTGGAGATAGACTTGATAGTGATTTTAATATTGTTTATTGAGGTCAGGTTCAATTAATGTTTAATAAACGTCGCTATAGTGATATTTTTTACGCTAATCAAATGCTCCTGTGACAAGACTTGTATCGCATGAAGTTCCTTTTATATATGAAGTAAGGTCGTGAGGAAACCTGCCTATCCCTCAGGATAGGTAATAGTCAGTGCCTATATACGGCGATACGGTTCACTACCTATCACGTTGGGTGCTGTCGATCTTGTGATCCGCGGGTTTCGAATGACCCATGCCTAACATGCCTTCGAAATTTCGGAGATGGGCATTCAAGCCTCTGACTACCCCGCCATAATAAAAAAGGGAGTGTAAGTTGTGAAGCGTATGTTTATGTTTTTTCCTTTTCCATCAGTACCTTACGTGATAGCTCACGTCTGGTTACAGATAAATAGATTAAATCTTTTTTCTAGACCGAAGGAACCACTCAAACGCTAGGGCGAGTGATCCTCGAGTGCGAACACTTTGTTCCGGCCCTCGTGAAGTTCATCAACATGAAGATCACTACTGATGGAGCGGTTTCGGCTTCGGAGCCTTATCTTGTGAGTATTTACACATTTATAACAGATAGAGCATATTGAATTTGGCATTCCTTTGGCCAACATTCATATAATCTTCTTATACGAAACGTACAGCGTAATAATGGTCTTAAGTTAGACGGTATACTTCAAAACTTCTTAAGTAAACATTGATCACGTGTTGTAGCTACATATTCTTTTAGATATTTTATTTTGTAAAGTACGCTTACATAAAAAAAAAGTTTTTGAAACATAATCTATAATAATAATAATATTTGGACATTATTACACCAATTGAACTAGTCCCTTGGTAAGTACATTTAAGACTTGTGTTAAGGGTACTAGTCAACGTAAATTTAAGAAATATATACATATTATACATTGATAAATACATATATAGCATTATCAACGACCAGATTGGAAAGCAGTAGAAAAGTAGAAAAGCGTAGTTCTTAACTCTGCCTCCACCGGGAATCGAACCCGGAATTAATCAAATAATCTAATTTGTGTGTTTACTTTCAGGGTGGCGCTAGCGTCGGAGCGGGTGCAGGCGCGGCTTCAGCCTTGCAAAGCGTGCTATCGCGCGTCGTAAGCACACGCGGCACTACGGGAGCGTTTTCGTCATTACGCGCGGTGTGCGGCGTTTTCAAGAAGGACACGCCGCTCGGTGAAGCGTACGATTTGCAAGCGGCTCTCTTGAGGGTCGCCACCACTCTCTGCCCGATGCTGAATGCGAAACACGCGCAGGTCGTCGTCGGATTGATTGATACGATTGGTGAGTTGTGTAGTGATGAGATAAAATGTATTTTGTATCCATAGGTACAGTCAACGCTAAAAGTGCAATCCCAGTAACTTATTATAAGGTTTACGTTTGTAAGAACAAAAGACAATATTTTTCATTTCGAAGCACGCGAACGTATAGTGGCCATGACAATGCATAGTGGTGCCAGGTTTAAAATGTGGAATATTGTCTTTTGCTCTTATAAACGTAAACTTTATAATAAGTTACTGGGACTGCACTTTTAGCGCTGACTGTACGTAGGCGTTGATAAGTAGCCTTTGTTTGTTTGTCTTTGTAACCATGACCAAGTATTTTGAAATGTATGTTTTGTAAACCATTTTGTTAACCTAATCTAAGCTAGTATAAATATTGCTTTCGCTACTTTGCAGTAATATATTATTATACTTAAGTCTTGTTAAGTTATTAACGTAGTTGAAGTTTTAGTTTTTAGTTTACTTTTGCCTTTTTCATCCTAAACCACCTATATAAATCTTATAACTACCTTATCTTCCTTTGCAGCACACCTGTCAATATCGTGGGTAACAGAGTGCGGCGGTTATAGAGGCACAGTGAGCGAAGGGACCTCCGAGGTTCGCCTCTCAGGCTTACTGGCGGATGTCCTGTCTGGGGGCGCTAGTAACACGACAAACAGCAGTGGGAACAGAAGGTCTCCACTCAGGAAGGCCGTGCTCACTCATTTGATGAACTACGCGAAGAAACTGATGTCGCTGCCGATGAATTATGTGCCTGGACAGGTGGGTTTATTTTAATATATGATAAGATAGGTATAACTTTGTGGTTTCTGAGTTTTGATTTGTAATTAATGGAAACCTGATATAATAGTACCGATAACCATCTGGAATAACTGTTTTTAACTTACAATCTTGAAATATATATGTTTCCGGCCTAGGCAAAACTAGTTTGTCCTGAAGTCGGGTTTGGCCGGTAACATATACATTACATTACATTAGTAATGTTATTGATTGCATCTATACTATCAATATACCATTACCTATATAAAAGCTACACATATGGCATAAAATCATCATAGATTTGATATATAAATGTTTTTCTACAGACAATATCAAGTCCGACAAGGTCCCGCGGTGACAGTCAAACGGACGAGTCTAAGACCCAGCAGCAGCAACAAGAAAGTGTTAATGTAGAGGACGAGAGGAAGCAACAGGCGGCCCGCACGCCTAACATCGCTGATAGTGGTATGTAGGGAAGGTATAGGGGTATTATACTATCTGTTTGTCGAACAGGTAATAGTTAGTGCTTGTAAATGGCGACATGGCTGACCACCTGTCACATTGAGTACTGACTGTCTGGTTACGTGGGTTCGAGGTGTCCTTAGAATTACTACCTTCGCAATTGCGGAGATGGAAACCTGAACCTCTGACTACCCCGCAAGGGTTAATGGTCGTGAATGCGTTTGTTTTGTTTGTTTTTTTATTTAGGGGTACCTATAACCGCCGAGCGTGTATGAGAAGATGTATCAATGTCAATGAAGCGAAAGTGGTCTGTCAGGATCGGGATAAATGGGGATCCCTGATCTCTGCCTACCCCTCTACAGGGAATCAGGCGTGATGTGTATGTATGTATTAAGGGTTACAAAAGTAGCCTATACATAGTTTTATTTGCTAAATGAAACATTCTCTCTTACTTCGCTGTTGGGTGGTATATGTAATTATAGATGGATGGTTAACCACCTAAACGTTAAGTAATAAGCTTTTCATCTGCTTCCATGTATGGTCGTTGATTACGCTTGTGCATAACAACAAATTATTATGCGATTCTCAAATACGTAAGACTAAGATTTCATATTTTTTTAGTTGAGTAAAACTATAGTTGATTTAAAGTACATTATGCATATTTCTACCAATGTAATAATTTTACGTATTTTATTTTCAGTTCTTCAGCAGCCGGCCATCATGAATAAACTTTTCACGAGTCTGTGCCTATGTGAGGGAATGAATACTCTACTTCTAAATACCTGTAAGTCCTAATTATACGCCTGAATACTTTTATTATATCTTATATTTTCCTTAGACATATGACAGTCAGATAGACGCCGTATGTATTGATAAAGGGTCACGTTAGAAGTACCTATAACCGCCGAGTGTTTATAAGAAGGTGTAAGAGTGTCAATGAAGCGAAAGTGACATGACAGGATCGGGACAAATGGGAATCCGTGATCTCTGCCTACCCCTCTACAGGGAATCAAGTCTGATATGTATGTACTTATATTTTTCTGTAAGTATTGTACATTATGTTCAAGTTATCAAACCAAAATCTTTCTACGAAGAAAATATAATGCTTGTTTTATTGACGGGGAAGTGAGTAGAAGCGAAGATGGTGTTGAACATAATGATGATAAAACTATATGAATTTTATTTACTATGTGAGACCGGGCCGTATCAAAAAAAATTTACCCAAAATTCCGACCCAGTTGTATAGGCCGTGGTCGCGGGAAGACTGAAGAAGAAATGTATTTATATCTTTATTAATTTATCGTGATACGACCCGGTCTCACATAGTAAATAAAATGAGTATAAATCGCGTAGTGTTAACAAAAACTAAGTTTCATTAAAGTTTAGAATAATACATCACAATGATTGTTTTGTTCCAGCCGTGACTTCGGAAGGTGATGGTCCGTCGGAGCACTTCCTGCTGAAGGAAGAGGTGTACCTCATGGTGTCCTATCTGGTGGACGTAGCGTCGGACCCTTCGCTTATTGCAACGGCGCTCGTCGAATTCTTGAGTAAGTCTTATGTACAAAAGAGGTGGAATGTTCCTCGATCTTATAATTAATGTGCCGTTGTGTATAACTTAAATGTTTTTAGCGATTACTTATTTTTATGAACCATTTGATGATCGATATTCTGTGAACCCATTCCAGTATACAAAAAAATATTTTTTTATAGTTTTTTCTTTCATTGTTTAAAAAAAGATGAAGATGAAGCTTTTTATTTAAGTATATATATAGATAAATTTGAACAACTTATTTCTACTACTAACTATAATGTATAAATCTCTCTCTCTTCCAGAAAAAGACGAAGTAGTGAACCTATCGCAGGGAATGCAGCTGTTCATAATCCGCGCTCTGGAGAAGCCAGAGGCACTGGCCACCTTCCTGGAAGCCGGCGGCTTTGATCTTGCCGTTGAGAAACTGACAGCTTGTCATCTGGTACGTATCAAGATCACATTTATATGTCAAACTAGCGACCCGCTCCGGCTTCGCACGGGTATAAAATATATAGCCTACTCCACTATTCAAAGGATGTTATTATACATATGAACCTTCGTCTTGAATCACTCTTTCTATTAAAAAAAACCGCATCAAAATCAGCGACTTTGTTTTATACTATGTTGTGATGAGTAATTGAATACTACGGTGAGGTAAAACATCGTGAGGAAACCTACTTGTTCCCCGAACAGGTAATAGTGCTTGTAAATGGCGACATGGCTTACCACCTATCACATTGAGTACTGACTATCTGGTCAACACGTGGGTTCGAGGTGGTCATAGAATTACTTCCTTCGCAATAGCGGAGATGGACACCTGAACCTCTAACTACTCCGCAAGGGTTAATGGTCGTGAACGCATATGGATGTAATTGAAAACCTTGGAGGTTACTTAGCCTTTCTTCTATGTATGTCGTAGCAGTCGACTAGCGGACTTGGGGATATGAAAGTACGGGCTAAAAACTAGTTATTGACATTGTTTTGTACATCAATGTCTTACGTGATGTTTGATAATAACAATGAATTTAATTCAGAAAGCGTTAGATACTGTTAGCGTATTAAAGCTCATATGCACTTCTTTTCTGTTGCAGTCTTCTCCGAGCAATTGCACAGGAATGGTGTCGTCTTTGATGAACTATTTGAAGGTTCCACCTCAGCTGATCAACGTGTCAGTGAGCTCCAACAGCAAGAAGAATCTGCCAGTGGTCGTGGAATCCAATAATGGATTGATCAATTTCGCACCATTCTGTAAGTAGACCATAATTGATGACTTTAATCCATTTTGTACGTTAGTCGATTTAGCATTTGATCTCGGACACATACCTTGTCTGCTTTGGAATCCCTGTCAGTATTCAATAAACTTAGAAAAAAAAACAACATGGTTACGGGCGGTTGGTTTATAAAGCTCAGACTTTGTGTATTCAATACGACATATAAACACGAAATGTTGAACTATCTAATCCCTTATACTGATGTCTTATTTAAGTGGCAAATGGGAGTGAAAATGAATAATTAACTTAACAGTAGTACGTTAGAGATGTTCCAAGTAATAATAATAATTATTAAGATTATTATTAATATTAAATATTTTTATATATTTTTAAGTTATCACTATGTAGATATTTTGAGACTTAAGCCTGTATATTATTTACATGATTACAGGCACAGTATCGTGCGGCAACCCGACGGCTCCCGCAGCGGACGTGCTCCTCGGCAACAGTGGCACTGCGAGCGGTAGTTCGGGCACGTGCACGGTGCGTCGAGTGCGCGCCGCCACCTGGTCGTACCACTTCTTCAGCGCCGACGACACGTCACTGCCGCTGCACGTCACTCTGCCGTATGCTGTGATGCTGCATGAGATTCATTTGCAGCCGCATTTGACTAGTTTGGCCAGTGAGTGTTTGAAGTATGATGAGTGTGTGTACGGAGGGAGGGAGTTGTTACTAGATGAACGACGAAGAGGTTCTTGTGTCCATCTCCGCAATTGTGGAGGTAGTAATTCTATAGCCACCTCGAATCGTGTTGCCCAGAGTCAGTACTCAGTAGGAGTTTGTATATTTTATTTTTACTAATAATATAGTAGCTTGATTGGTTGATCTAGTTGTGTTTCTACTTGGTATGTCGTAATGTATGACTAAGGTTCTAGGGGACGATACGTTTAGGTTCTATGAAACGTTGGCCTAGCAACATGAAAACTATATTTCATATTTATTACAACCTCAAATGTTATTATAGTTTAAGGAGATTCGCGATTTATACTCATGATTAATAACTAACGGGAGTTATCGCTTAAGTTTTTGTGACACGGTCTGCCCGTGATCATAACTGCTACAACGTATCCGGAACGTCGAGTTAATAAAGGTAACTTTATTATATAAAAACTTACGCGATAAGTCCCGTTAGTTATTTATCTCAACTGTTATGTTAAATACGACGTCTCTTTACATATAATTATACCTTTATTACCAATTATACACCGATACGTAGCTTCTACAATCCTATTCTCCAATTACATACTAATACCATTCTGTCACAGCTTGTCCCGGAGCGGTGGCAGTAGAAGCGGGCATAGGTGGCACGCTGGCGCCGTTGGGTCCGCCGCAGAACACTGCCGGCATGACCTTCATCCGCCTCGTGCTGTCGAAGCCCATTGTCTGCACCAATGTACAAGTTAGTATACAATGATGGGGTTTTATTATTAAATGAAATGGTTTTTATTCAACATAAAGATCATAAAATTACTTATTGAAAGTAAAAAAAAAACCATTTTTACATGAAAAATTGACAGTAAAGTTAGGTAATCTTAAATAATTTATATAAATCTAATTAAACGATTGGCATTTAGTAAAGGAAAATCGTGTAGAGAAGAAATGCCAAGAAACTAGACGTTCTAGTTGTATTAGCAAATAAAGTAACTTGTTTATTTAGCAAAGAAACGTCGCGTCGTAGCTAATTTTAATATAAACATATCTTAAATATACGCTATAGGTAACACAAACAATTTATTTTGATACCTGGGTCTTGTTTAGGTAACAAAGTAAACATAGATTGGGAGTAAGCCGTGTGTTGAATATGAAACCTAAGTTGTATTACTTCTCTGTTTGGAAACTTGCAAGACCAGATTAGACACATATCTTTTTTAATACATACAGATCTTGCAATACTGTATTTTGTGGTAATAGCTTATTTTTTTGTATAATTATGTTTTTTTACTATATATAAGACTATTGCTATATTGTGTTTAGATCCGTTTGTACAAGCCACGTGACAGCTCGAACATGGGTCTCCTGCAGTTGAGACTGTTGGGCGCACCCGACTTCAACAAGAACCAGACTGGACTCACTAGCACGTAAGTTGATTTTGGAGTTACTTAATGCTTGCGTTCTTCAACTGACTGTTCGTTGCTATAAAGTATATATAAATAAGAAAGTAATATAATAATAAAGTAAAGTAATGTAAAGTTATAAAAAAAGTATATCTGTAAGAATTTCTTGTTTTAAATTTGTTACAATCATCATCATCATCATCTTATGGTACCCCAGTGGTACAAAGGGCCTTCGTGAGAAGTCGCCAACCGCTCCTATCTTGTGCCTTGCACTCCGCGTCCCTCCAACTCAACCCAGCAATATTAATAATAAATATAATTGAATCAATCTTGATTATAAATTTTTATTGATCACAGAAAAATACTTTTGGTTCATCGATTATATTACCTTATTCATTGGCCGTTGTTATAAATATCAACATTTCTTCAATATAACTAAAGTCACCACATAATAACGATCTCAATAATTATTACCTAATTTAAATCTCAATAATATTGACCATATAAACGAAAATCACATATCCTCCTATTAACAGCACAATTTTTATGAATATTTAATAAAAAGACAAACGCATTCACGACCATTAACCCTTGCGGGGTAGTCAGAGGTTCAAGTGTCCATCTCCGCAATTGCGAAGGTAGTAATTCTATGGCCACCTCGAACCCACGTGTTAATCAGATAGTCAATACTCAATGTGACAGGTGGTAAGCCATGTCAATATTAAATCTAATTTTCCATTCCAGTAGCGCCTGGGCCCGTGTGATATCCAGCTGCGCTCGTGGTGCCAGTGAGTCCATGGACAGTTTGCGTTGGGACAGCCTAGTCTCGGGCGGACCCTTATCCGCACTTACGGCCCTCCTGGCCAACGGCGGATACGCGTCTGCGTACGCACACCAAGCCCTGCTAGCGGCTGCGCGTAACTCCCCCACTTCAGCTGACGCGTTGCTGGAAGCGCTCTTGGATATGGACGCTAATGTTCAGGCGTTGGGTAAGTTAATGGAACTATAAATGGCGGCCAAAACTAAGATGAAAATGGTGCTTGGAAGCAAATAACCAATATTTGTAAACAACCGTTTTATGTTTTATTTACTATGTGAGACCGGGTCATATCACGATAGATTAATAAAGATATGTGATTACCTTTATTTTGCCCGACGTTTCGACTCAGTTGCATAGGTCGTGGTCGCGGGAAGACTGGCGTCTCAGCTGATGTCTGTCTATCCTCACAATTGGAATTTTTGTTAATTCATAGCACTTTTCAACTTAAACTTTTTTATGTATGATAAACACGTTTGATAGCTAGTAAATTGCTCGTGCAGTTGATTTTGTATGTTATTGAATGTATAATAATACTAGCGGCCTTTCATCCCGGCATGCCGTAGTAGGCTACTAAGGCATCAAGGGGTATATCGATGCAATTTAGGAATGTGTAAGCAACCCATCACTTTAAAATGTAGCCTAATATGTTAGCCATGGATAATATAGATTGGATTTTTTTAGCCTATTCATTACAAACAAACTTTTCCCCTTAATATAATAGTGTAGATGAATCCCCATTTGTGCAATGAGGTATCGTCACCTTTTTTCTTAGAATAGCCTTAGCCATATTTTTTACAATCTCTTGGATTATATATGTTACCGGACAAACCCGACTTTAGAACAAACTAGTTTGACCTAGGCTAAACTAGTTTATCCGGAAATCGGATTTGGCGCGTATTATATATAAAAAAAACCCTATTTTCCACAGTGTACCAATCCTCGGAACAAACTCGCACCGGTGCAGTGTGGCCTTTAGTGCGTGGCTTGTGCTTGAAGTGCCCAGCTACCGTAGCCACTCTCATCCGCTGCTTGCAACGCGCAGTCGAAACTAGAAGGCCCACCTCGCCCGCACTAGCTCAGACCTATGCTACTGTGAGTATTACATACATAATTACGCGCATTATTAGGAATATATAAGGAAAAAAAGTGTCTAAATACTAGGTTAGGTCACTTCCTGTGTTATGAGCTTGAGGAGGTCTCTTGAACACCTCACGATGAATGTCGTTTGGTTGTCAACGGAACCCTGAATGGGTATAGTTTTAATCATTTACATACATATATACACATCACGCCTGATTCCCTGTAGAGGGTTATGCAGAGATCACGGATCCCCATTTGTCCCGATCCTCGTAGACCACTTTCGCTTCATTGACACTCATACATCTTGTCATACAGACGCTGCGGTTATAGGTACTCCTAATGTCACAATTTTTTCGATATAGCGTCTATCTGACTGTTATATGTCTTATTATTATATTGTTAATTGTGAGTATTACAAATTATTAGAATGAATCTTGTTCTGTTTAACACGTGTATTAAATACTAATTAGCTATATTTCTTACCGTACTTTTGTAGGAAACGATTAGGCGACTGAAAGAAATAAATTCAATATATTGCGTGTGTAAGCTAACCATTCCCAATATTCCGTATGAACTCCCATCACATTTTTGATGCTTATGCTAAAGATAACTGTGAAGGCACGTCGGTGAAGCTATATCAAGGATCTGACAAACTTGAAAGGGATAGAAACAAGGAATTAGTGGCTTTAAAGTTTGATCCTTAACCTCTTATAGTTATTAGTCTTATTGTTATTATTATTAGTATTGAAACAAAAACGTATATTTAGTTTTGTAATTTGGAACTGGGCAAAAAATCTCTGAGGCTGGAGTTTCTTGTTGGTTCTTCTCCAAGCTTCCGAACCAACGGTAGAGTAATAGTTGTAAGACAACCAGTGCCACTCAATCTTTTTGGACGTTCAATGAATGTACTATTACTGTGCTTATATTGAACTAGTGACCCGCTCTGGCTTTGCACGGGTATAAAATATATAGCCTACTCCACTATTTGAAGGATGTTATTATACATATAAACCTTCCTCTTGAATCACTCTATCTATGAAAAAAAACGCATCAAAATCCGTTGCGTATTTTCAAAGATAGCATAGGGACAAAGAAAGCGAAAAAATCTAAAAATCTTTTGAATTTGACTTAAGTGTTTATAACAGCTTCGTAACATATTTATTTGTATATAACAGGTTCTATGGACGGCTAAGAAGGATAGATTCACGACTTACTCCATCCAACACAAGAAACAGAACATCGACAAGTTGATATCGGACGAGTTGTTTGACCAACTGTACGCTTGGATCAAGGAGCTGCCTGAAAACGGAATGCTCAAGAAAGGGTTCGATGCAGGTAATGTTTTGCATGCATACATACATACGATTCACGACTTGTGTCTACACACTCCCTTTTTTTATTATGGCAGGGTAGTCAGAGGCTTGAATGTCCATCTCCGAAATTTCGAAGGCATGTTAGGTATGGGTCATTCGAAGCCCGCGTATCACTAGATAGACAGCACCCAACGTGATAGGTAGTGAACCGTATCGTGTCAGTGCCAATGATTGATCCAAAAACAAACATTTGCGTGTCTATCCAATTAGAAAGTTGATGATTTTATGAAAGTCCTTGTATTAACGATGATCAATGTTTGTCACAATATGGGATTAATAGCGTTTTGTGTTTTAGTATCTTAACATATCACACACACATATCTTACATATAAGGTAAACCAGGGTAAGATCGGATTCGGTTTAAGTCCGGATGTGACGAATTTCTCCCAAACGGATAATGTTTTTTATATACTGGCAACACTAACAGAAACGCCATTTTTTTTGAGCATGCTATCAATATTTTTGTCGTCCTAAGTCATTTTAAACATATAAATTTTTAATTAAGTGTAAGACATGTCGAAACAAGCCTAAATTACGGGATCCGATGTTCCCCTCACAAAGTTATATCGGTAAGTACGTGATTATTACTGTTTTTTCCGTCCCATTTTTGCCTTAAAATAAATAGTAACCTAACATTCATACACAAGTTTAAGACCGGATCAAGTTTTAAAATCAGTCTTAAGTCTAATCAGCAATAAATTCCGATTTAGATTTTAGGCCGGTGTTACCCGAATATAGTCCGATCTTAACTATAGATTTGAAAAATCAATGGCTCTTTTATTTTTTTCATAAAAAAGTTACTTTCAATAATAGAGGCAGGACACTAAAGAGTGAAAAAAGTTTAAATTTCCAGGAAAAGAAAGTTAAAACACCCAGTTTGTTAATACGTATAATTTCATCAAAAAATACTTTTTTCCATCATCAAACAAATTTTACGAAAATCCGTCCGTTCTTACCCTGGTCTACCTTACACACACACACACATATCTTAAAAATTAACATTTATGTTTCTTTTTCAGTGTTATGTTCGTTATGCCGCATCAAGCCTAAACTATTTAGAAGGTTGCTCAACAAAGTAGGAATACCCATGGACGAGACTGTAGAAACGTAAGTACTTTACCACTAAATATTTAGTAAATTAATTTAACTCTTGGTTTGATTTGTAATTAAGGTCTATCTGCAGAAGCTGTGAGGACGATAGTTTGTTAGAGAAAAAGAATTTTATAATAATTATTTTGACTCTAGTGCATAATATATATATTTGGGTCGCCAATTATATCTCTACTAATACTATAATATACTATAATATTCTTTCATTGTTATTTCTTTATGTAAAATATAATATAACGCGAACAGAAAATTTAAATATTAAAATAGTATTTTAATTAAATATTCAATAAAAGAACTATTCAATATGAAGAACATTAACAATTTCAAAACAAAACAAAGGCGTTGGCTCCACCCCTAGCAATAGTCCATCTCACTCTGCCAATATCGGAAATGAGCGAGAAACATACTCAGGACTCGTTTGTTAAGAAAAACAGACTATAGTATAACGTCTTTATTTTTTAAAATATATACATACATACATATGCGCGTGTAGGAAGACCTAGTTTAGCCTAGGCCAAACTAGTTTGTCCGGAAATCAGGTTTGGCCGGTAACATATATAAAAAAACTCTATTTCCCATTCCATTTTCCATACACGTCAACATGATTCCCTCTAGAGGGGTAGGCAGAAATCACGAATCCTTATTTGTACTGATCCTGACAGACCACTTTCGCTTCATTGACACTCATACATTTTCTCATACACACTTTGCGGATAACCGCACTCCTAACGTCACCCTTTTTCAATATAGCGTCTATGTGACTGTTATATGTGTTATTGGGCCGGCCCCTACGTAGCCGCCCTTCCACTTCACTCATATATTATATTCCTTTTGTCAATCTACTATCATTCATCCGCATAACACTTCCAAGCCATCAAACCATGCCCTTTTCAATCTTAGTCACTACATCTTTCAAAAATACCATGATATATGTTTCTTTAATTTACCGCCAACTAATACCAACGGTAGAATTTAAATGCTACGAGACAACCAGTGTCAGGCAAATGTTTTGACTTTCAATGAATGTACTGTACTTGTACTTATGTTAAATAAAAACATTTGACTTTGACCCCCATTCCAAATTGACAGCATGCTCCAGACAGACGACGGGAAGGTGTCCACCCCAGTGGAAGAGGCGGCGGTGGCGATGGAGAGTGACGTGTCCGCTTTACGCATCGCCAAGGGGGAGCTGGTGTCCATAGCGTGCGCCGCCATGTCACCAGACGCCACTGACCTGCTGCTGCAATCGCCGCTGCTGCCTGTCGTTGTTAAGCATATACGGGGTAAGAAGAGTTGTTTATACCCTGGACTTAGGGTACCCTGTATAAGTTAATACAAAGACAAACGCGTTCACGACTATAGTGTGTCCTGACCTTATTTCCCACATCACTTTTACTATCAGATTATTCTAATGGATATCAATCGTTGATTAGTAAACATATATTCGTCTGCCTGTTATATTATTTTAGTTAGAAATTGTTCTACTGAGAATGTCAACAAGCGCATTAAGCTACTATGAACAAAAAAGAAGACAAAAGCATTCACGACCATTAACCCTTGCGGGGTCAGAGGTTCAAGTATCTCCGCAATTGCGAAGGTAGTAATTCTATGGCCACCTCGAACCCACGTGTTGACTAGATAGTCAGTACTCAATGTGACAGGTGGTAAGCCATGTCAACATTTACAAGTACTATTCTGTTCGGGGAACAAGTAGGTTTCCTCACGATGTTTCCCCTCACCGTATTATTCGATGCATTTCGTTATTGTATTTTTTTTAATATGTAGTTAAAATAGCATTTCCCCCCTTGCTTTATCCGTTTTGGGCTGGTTACTAATGCCTTCTATTAATCAAACATCTATGAGCCTAAGGAAGACATTTAGTGATTATTATAGTAATAGTAGTTAATATAGTAGAGTATTTGAACATTTATGTTGTTTTTTTAGCAGAAAGACTCATCTTTCAATAACTTAATAATATAACCTTTTCTTCTAGACTTCAGCACGGCGAAACTGCAACAGATCAAGGAACAGATGGGCGAGAAGCAAGGGATAGACATACTGGAAAGTGAAAAGGACATCCCCGATGACCTAACGAGTTAGTATAATCTTTCTCTAACATAACAATGATATTTTAAAAAGAAAAAGTGAAAAGAGTCAGTTTATTTTTTCAAAGCAACCGGGTTCGATTCCCGTACTGGATACAGTTGTTTTTTCAAAGAAAGTATAAATGCAGTTTTTTTTTTTATCAAAATCGGTGAGATGGTTCCTAAGAACAAATCTTCGTATCTCTTATAGTTTCAGACTTTCCCATACTGACCGTTTCGAATGCGCCACCCTGTATATGTGTGAAGTAGAAGGGTGGTTACGTAGGAGCCGGCCCCATAAGACATATAACAGTCAGATAGACGCTATATTGAAAGGGTGACGTTAGGAATACCTATAACCGCCGAGTATATGAGAAGATGTATGAGTGTCAATAAAGGGAAAGTGGGGTGTTAGGATTGGGACAAATGGGGATCCGTGATCTCTGCCTACCTCTCTACAGGGAATCAGGCGTGATGTGTATGTATGTATGTATGCACGTTTAGAATATCTACACGATAAAGATTTATACGTTTCGTCTCGGTAAACGGTAGTGTAGGACGCCCCCCTGCTAGATGGACCGATGGCCTGAAAAAGGTCGCTGGTAGTGGTTGGCTGAGGGCCACGAGTGATCGTGTTTTGTGGCGTAACCTTCGGGAGGCCTACGTCCAGCAGCGGACTGACATAGGCTGATTGATTGAAAGATTTATAATAGTTATTTTTAAACACTCGCGTTTTATACTCATTTTATTAATTATCTGAGACCGGGTCAAAACACGATAAATTTATAAAGATATGTGATTACCTTTATTTTGCCCGACGTTTCGACCCAGTTGCATAGGCCGTGGTCGCGGGAAGACTAGCTAGCAAGCTAGACTAGCGGGAAGTCCGTCACAGCTAAAATGTCTGTCTACCCTCACAATTGGAATTTTTGTTAATTCATAGCACGACACACTACACTCACACTATCCGAAGACACATCCGCAGTTACGCCACGCGAATATAATCCCATGATTACTGGTTCCCATGTTTCTGACAGCCTAAAACCATCCTCACGATTGAAATTATTGGGATGTTTTTTAATTTCAATAGCCTCACGAACAACTCTGGGATAATAATGTTGTTCCGTGGAGATGATTTGAGGCTGATGTAATTCAATCCAATGGTTTAAACCAGACATCAGGTGTTCCGCTATCGCTGACTTTTGTGGTTGCCTATTCTTTACAGCTGCTATGTGTTCCTTGACCCGTTCCTGGACACTTCTTTTTGTTTGGCCAATGTAAACTTTACCGCAACTGCATTGAATTTTATAAACACCCGGGTTTTGAAAAGGGATAACATCCTTCGCGCTCCGTAATTTGCTTGCTACTTTGAATACTGGTTTAAAAACGGTGTCAATCGAGTACTGTTTTAAGATTGCACCTATTTTGTCCGTTATTCCTTTCACATATGGTAGAAATGCCGGTTGTCTGCGTACAATTGGATGTTTATCCCTCTTTGGTTTCACCGTGAGACCTGTCGTTTTGTAACCATTTTTCTTCAGCACCTCCTGGATGTGAGCCAGTTCTCCGCTTAAATGGTCAGGGTCACACAGATCATATGCCCGGTTTACTAAAGTCCTCACAACAGACTGCGTATGACGTGGGTGGTGATGTGACGTGGCGTGCAGGTATCTATAGGTATCTATGGTAGGTATATATATGTTGTGAGGACTTTAGTAAACTGGGCATATGATCTGTGTGACCCTGACCATTTAAGCGGAGAACTGGCTCACATCCAGGAGGTGCTGAAGAAAAATGGTTACAAAACGACAGGTCTCACGGTGAAACCAAAGAGGGATAAACATCCAATTGTACGCAGACAACCGGCATTTCTACCATATGTGAAAGGAATAACGGACAAAATAGGTGCAATCTTAAAACAGTACTCGATTGACACCGTTTTTAAACCAGTATTCAAAGTAGCAAGCAAATTACGGAGCGCGAAGGATGTTATCCCTTTTCAAAACCCGGGTGTTTATAAAATTCAATGCAGTTGCGGTAAAGTTTACATTGGCCAAACAAAAAGAAGTGTCCAGGAACGGGTCAAGGAACACATAGCAGCTGTAAAGAATAGGCAACCACAAAAGTCAGCGATAGCGGAACACCTGATGTCTGGTTCAAACCATTGGATTGATTTACATCAGCCTCAAATCATCTCCACGGAACAACATTATTATCCCAGAGTTGTTCGTGAGGCTATTGAAATTAAAAAACATCCCAATAATTTCAATCGTGAGGATGGTTTTAGGCTGTCAGAAACATGGGAACCAGTAATCATGGGATTATATTCGCGTGGCGTAACTGCGGATGTGTCTTCGGATAGTGTGAGTGTAGTGTGTCGTGCTATGAATTAACAAAAATTCCAATTGTGAGGGTAGACAGACATTTTAGCTGTGACGGACTTCCCGCTAGTCTAGCTTGCTAGCTAGTCTTCCCGCGACCACGGCCTATGCAACTGGGTCGAAACGTCGGGCAAAATAAAGGTAATCACATATCTTTATAAATTTATCGTGTTTTGACCCGGTCTCAGATAATTCATAAGATTTATAATAATACTGTAAAGCTATAACTGATTTGGCACATACAGTTAAAATATTGTAATATTTCTACAGACTTGGCAACAATGAAAAAGGTTTGCGAGTTAATCGAATGGCTGCGCTCGTTGTGCATGGAGCCGAAGCTGAAGGAGTGGATCGGCGACTCTGGAGCGCTCTTCTGGAAGCCTCTGCTGATGCTGCTCTGCTATCCAAGGAATGAAGAGAGGTAAGGATATATATGTACAGTCAGCGCTAAAAGTGCAGTCCCAGTAACTTTTTATATGGTTTATAAGAACTAAAGACAATATTTTACATTTTAAAACTGGTGCCATTATGCATTGTCATGGCCACTATACGTTCGCATGCTTCAAATTGAATAATGTTGTCTTTTGTTCTTATAAACGTAAACCTTATAAAAAGTTACTGGCACTGCACTTTTAGCGTTGACTGTACATATGTCACGATCATTGCTTGCTTTGAAGTTGAGATCAAGTTTAGGGATAAAAATCACCCAAAAGGGTTACTATAGAAAGACATCGGCATTGAATAAAAATCGACGTAGCTGAGTTGTTTGAAGCTTGACCCTGTATCAGTGGGTACAGGGTTCAAATCCCGCTTGAGCATGTACCAATGGAAATGAAGTGAACGCGATTGTCTTTTGTCTTTGGATAAAAAGTACTTCTAACCCTTATCCTTCTTCCTCATCGATACTGACAAAACAAATATGTTACGTGTTTATATCCCATTGATTTATTTAACATATTCAATACTGGAGTACTTTATGTGGATATGATTTGTTAATTGACCCATCTTTTCATATTCAGCTCCTGGCAAGAGAGTACACACTACGCTCAACTGGAGGAGCAGTCGGTTCGCCTATTTGGAGAGTTGACTACATGCCATTTGGAGAACCAAAAGCTCTTCGCAAATACTCTGCACGAGATTGTCGAGTCTCTGCACAGTACGGGTAAGTTTTTTTTAATTCTTTAATATGCCATTCACCACTAAGGTTATGTCGGCGACAGGTAAGTTGTTATTGGTACAATTGATGGTTCTACGTTTTAAAAACAATAAACAAAACTTAGATTAAATTAAAATAAGTGCAGGTGAAGGACTTGTTTCATTCTATTTATTATATGTATATATCATTTTATTTACTATGTGAGACCGGGTCATATCACGATAAATTTAAAAAGTTTAATACCTTTATTTCACCCGACGTTATATTTATTAATTTATCGTGATATGACCCGGTCTCATATAGTAAATAAAATGAGTATAAATCGCGAGAATTTAAAAATAACTATGTATATCCTTTTTCGATAGGTTCAGTATAGTGTTGATCAACAGTTTATGTTACATCGAATCGAAATTCTTCAATATCTGCTTGCCTGTTAAATAAGTGCTTCCTTTATCAAATTCCGACTATATCTTGTGTTAATATTTTATTAATTTTACGTAACAGGTACAGAAGGAATATCAGGCTTCACTCGAGCGCTAATTCTTCGCTTAGTCCTGTCCCAACCGCGTGTTCAAGTGGCCATTAGATGGAACAAGGGGTCCGCGCCGCCTCTGCCGCCGGGCACCCATCCCTCGCTGGCCGCGGGGGTCCTGCTCAGGCTGCCCTGGGCTACCACGGTCAAACAGGTGCTTAGGGAGCATCGACCACCAGGTAAATGGAATTGTTGGTGCGTGGATGTGAAAGTTGGGGTTATTTCGATGTTATTTACGTTCTACGTGAAGAATAACTTTATAAAATATAAACACATGCTGAAATAATGATTAGTTAATAACTTTTCTTTCTTGGACTAAATCTCTAGGTAACAAGTAATTGTTATGAAATGAAATTATACAGTAATTGGTGGCTTTGAATTTACACTGGATTATGTACTGAATCCTTGTAATTATATCATTCTATTTGTAAATCAAATGACCACATATTGCTTGATGTTTCATAAAACTCAACTAAACTAATCTATTCTTTAGCTCCTCTGCTAGAAGACTCAACGAAGGTCCAGATAACGGCGGGACCACCAGGGCAGCAGAAACGCGGTCACGTACGCCACTGTTCCGACACGGCGCTAGTGACTGACATTTGGGAGTTGTCGTTGGCGGCTGCCAGTGCGTCCAAGGACAAGCGTGTCAAAGACGTGAAGACGCTTAAGCAGCAGAATATCAGGAAGAAGAGCAAGGCCAATAGTGAAGTTACGGTGCAGTATAGTGCTGATGGTAAGATTTTATTTTGATTGTAGAGTGGCGTTTTGTTAAATGATTAATGTGTGTTTATGTTATGAAGTGTTAGATTTTCTTGTAAATATTATACATGTAATTTCGTCTAATTACCTAGACGAAACTTATTTTAGGTAATAAAAGAATTAATTTTCAGTCGATTACTTGTTCGATTATCAATTTTTAATGACACAACTTATGAATGTATATTGCATATTGCATGCATATTGTCCTTGATTTCTGGAAGAATGCAAAAACTTGACGATATTTTGTTAAAATTCCAGATCACATCGACTCGTACATAAATGTAACAGCAGATGGCGTGAAAGGCTCATCGATACCCAGCCACGTGACCCTGGGTCAGTTAGCGGAGGCGTCGACTCCTCTCTTTGGACCTCACGTGTCCCTTGTGCTCTCGATAGCTGGAACAGGTGAGTTTATTTATACAGATCATTACAAGATTTTAATAAGAACGTGACCTAACTAAAACGTTATATCGCCAAATTTATGTAGATAATATGCGATTTGCATACAGAGTATGGGATTTGTTTTTCGAACAGGGGTGTTATTAGATATAAATTAACCTTCGGCATGTTAGCATCGCCAAATATCACTAAATTTCTGGCATATATATCACCTACATTTTGTCACATCACTGCTAATGAGACGAAGTATTACAACACATTTTGTACACTTTCTGTATACTTTTTTTCTATTTGTTCTCATGCATACAATTGTGCATGCATTTATTTTACCCATATATTTCCTTGCAGCGTCCGACGTCAGTTTCAACGCGTCGACGTGGCCCAGTTTGTCCGATGTCTCCTCTAACACGATACTCCGTGAATTCGGCGCCTGTGGGGGCTTAGCCCTAGTGGCTTCGCGACTGCCCAGGCCTCGAGCCGCCGTGGCGCCCACTCCGCGACCCCCGCAAGTATCGCAAGACCCCGACTGGGTCAAGTTGGACGACCCCTATGAGGTGAGTGAATTATTTGAACATTGATTAGCTAGTGTTACGATGATATATTTTATTTTAGAGGTTAACATATTTAAAACTTGCTAGAGGATCTTGCTCACTATCAAATTTCATTTAAATCGAAAGTTTGGAAGTGTTAATATTCCATCATTTCTTGCCTTACAGAGTTGTATGCTATACGCTCATAGATCAGGCCGCATAGCCGGTCTCAATAGTCATAAGTTCGCACTGTTTAACCCCTCATACCCCGATCTTACCACACATTAAGTACCTAACTTAACACATCTTCTTTCGCCGTAAACTAAATCATTTAACAACAAAATACAACCATAACCACTAACATAGTACTTATTCTTATGATCAAAATATCAGTTGGGCGTAATATTGCAGGAGGGTCTCGAGCTGAACGTGGGTCTCGGCGGCAGTGGCGGCCAAGGTTCGAGCTCTGGGGCCAGTGCAGATGAGGCGAGTGCGGGAGTGCCGGCTCATGCGTTGCTAGCCCTTGGCATACTTCTGAAGTTGCCGGGGTATAGTGCGGCGTTGCTGGAAGAGGGCGCGCGAGCGGTCCACTTGCTAAGGCTACTGCTGGGTGTTGCACATGATGAGGATGGACGTGAGTGGAATTGTAGTAGTAGAAACGAGTGTAGTGATAGGTTGAATGTAATATCTAAAAAAGCTAATCGTGAGATCCCGGGTTAAGAACTACGCTTTTCTTCTGCTTTCCAGTCTGGTTGTTGATTATTTGTATTTATCTATATATAATAAGTATATATTTCTTAAATATACGTTAACTAGTACCCTTGACACAAGTCTTAAATGTACTTAGCAAGGGGCTAGTTCAATTGGTGTAATAACGTCCTACAATATTATTATTATTTATAGTACATAGTAGTTTAAGTAGTAGTTCTTATATAGAATTTACTTAGACTTCTAAAATGTAATATGAAATGTTTACTATAAAAAAGTAGTTTTGATAAAATAATTATCTTTGTATTTAAAATACTCCATTTAGAACGTTTCCTAATCTTTTTGTTACTCACTTTTCACTTAACAATATAAACTTTAACCCATTCCCTTCCATTGCAGGAAGCATCGCCCTCTCCGGCGCGTGGAGTATGAGCGGGGCCAGCAGCAACGGGACCTCAACCACCACCATAACAGCCAGGCCCTGGTCCCTTGGCACGCTGCCCTTCAGCGTTCTCTCCAAACTCCTAGAGGCGGCGCCACTGTCTTCGTCCGAAGGGGAGGAGCTTCGCAAGTCCCTGATTACGGCCGGCGCTCTCAGGCTGCTTCTGGGATGCCTGGCTGTCTTCACTCATCATAGGCCTAATGATGTAAGTCATTCAGTATTAATGGGTTTGTAGATATAACTTGAGAAGTATTAAGTTTTCAGTCAGCAGTGCTGTTGTTTATTCTAATCGTAATAGTAATTCATTACCCGGGCCTACTGTTTTAAAATGAATTCTTTGTATGTATATAACTTAGCAAATCCTAACGTCACCTTTTTTCAATAATACATGCACAGCGTATTGCAGAATGCATGCTTTGAAATAATTTATGTCAACATTGCGTATTTTAGACTGGTTAATCATATGAAGATCAGCAAATTTAGACATCCCATACATTTTCAATCTTCAATAACGTCATCTTTTTTGTGTACTGTAAAACTAATAATGTATGTATTAATATACTAATTAATATATAAATATAAAATAGTAATCAACTCATATATACTAATTCTAAACTAAAATAAGTTTCTTCTAGGTAACGAGACGAAATTATAAGTATAATATTTACAAGAAAATCTCTTCTTCAATCTTTTTTTGTGTACTCTAAAACTAATAATGTATTATCCAGGCAAGCCAGGGCTCGAACGGCTCGAGCAAGCCGGAGGAGAAGAGCCAGCTGTACTGGGCGAAGGGCACGGGCTTCGGCACGGGCTCCACGCAGCAGTCGTGGAACGTGGAGCAGGCGCTCGTCCGGCAGCGCACCGAGGAGCAGCAGGTCACCGCGCTCATGCAGGTAACTGGGCTTGTAAAGGGACATACATTAGAATCCCTTGCGGGGTAGTCGTTTAGGTGTCCATCTCCGCAATTGCGAAGGTAGTAATTCTTTGGACACTTCGAACCCACGTGTTGTACTCAATGTAACAGCTGGTAAGCCATGTCGTAATTTACAAGCACTAATTATTACCTGTTTAATAAAGTGTTCTAGTTTTATTGTCGTACTTACATGACGGCTACGCTTTATGGTCATTAAGTCTCGCGGTGGTCAAGAGACATAGATAACCATGTTTGATCAGATAGGCAGTGCCTTACGTGAGCCCTGTGACTTACGTGTCCATTGTAGCTAATTACTTTGATCAAACAACAACACAACTACGTGGTAGTAGATGCACTAAATACATATATAGTCGCTCTAATTATAGAGATTAGGTATTAATTTAATCCATTGTCTATGAATTCTATTGTTATGTTGAATTTTGTAGGTAATTGATGTGGATGTCTCAATTAGGATATCATTATTATGTATTATTTATAGATATTATTATGTATAGATATTATTATTATTATATATAGATACAATATTTTTTATTAGCTTAACAATATAGCTGTTCTCATGATTAGCAACAAACGTCGAAACGTCGGGTTAATAAAGGTAACTTTATTATATAAAAACATACGCGATAAGTCCCTTTGGTTATTAATCATGAGTATAAATCGCGAATCTCTTAACTATAATAACTGTTCTCTTCAAAGGTGTTAGCATCGTACATGAACCCGGGCGAGAAGTGGCCTCCGGAGGACAACTCGTCAGAAGAGAGAGACACTCCCGTCGAGGACGAGGCGAAAGAGCCCGAAGCACAGGAGGCGGACTGCGACCTGCCCGAGGAGTTTGTCGAGATGATCGCCAACAGCAGCCTCGTGCCCGCCATCTCGTCTTACCTCAGGAATGATTCAGGTACTTGTACATACTTATGTGTCATGTTTTAGTTTTATTTACTTTGGTTTCATTTAATAATAACTAGCGACCCGCTCCGGCCTCGCACTTCTGGCTATTTAATGGATGTTATTATACGTATAAACCTTCCTCTTGAATCACTCTATCTATTAAAAAAAACCGCATCAAAATCCGTTGCGTAGTTTCAAAGATTTAAGCATACAAAGGGACATGGGGACAGAAAAAGCGACTTTGTGTTATAGTATGTAGTGATAAAGCATTTATTTACAGCAACAAAAACATACACAATACAAATATTTTACAAATCAAACTTACAAACTAGGGGGTATAGCTTGTGCATGTTATTGTCGCAGCAAAAAGGTTCAATTTATATCACATGGCTGTTCTAACATCACCTATAATTTATATTGGTGCTGTGACTGTTTCTAATGTCATTAAAATGCCCAACAATTACTGTTATTTGTATGTGTTTGTACCAATTTTTGTAATGTGTGTTGTATTGTTGTGTTTGTAAATAAACGTTTTTCTATTCTATTCTAAAATGAATGAAAATTTACATACAATATTCAGTACAATTTTCTAAGAAAAGAGTTTATACAATGGCGACAAAAAGACTGCGAAGAGCTCGATTACATATTTGTCATCGAGGAGAAAACCCTTTCTTTAAACCTCTTAACATTTAAGATTAATATATTACATATACTCCCAAAAGATAATAAACATCAACTAAACTCTTTACAACCTTTAGACTAAAACTAATCTTCTCATACATTTTCAGTATTGGACATGTCGAGACACATACCTCTGTACGTGTGTGTGTTGAGGTGCGCTCGCGCCCTGTCAGCCATCTCGCGGCGGCCGCAGGGCTCCCGACTGCGGGGACCTCTAAGGCCCATCCCCAGACTACTGAGGCAGATGAGCCGGACCACCAACTCCTATGCGGCGAAACTAAGGTAAATAATAGCATTTGGACATTTACACCAATTGAACTAGCCCCTTGGCAAGTACATTTAAGACTTGTGTTAAGGGTACTAGTCAACGTATATTTATATTGTAATTATATTTGTATACATATTATACATAGATAAATACATATATAGCATATATAATCAACAACCAGAAGGAAAGCAGTAGAAAAGCGATCTCAACTCTGCCTCCAACGGGAATCGACCCCGGGACCCCACGATTAGCGTTCAGGTGTCTAACCGATCGCGCCACGGAGGTCCTCTGAAATATTCTCGTTGATAGCAAGAGTAGCATGCCATGACTGTTGGGGGTAAAAGAAAGGTGATGAGTTATACGTTGTAGTTTGAATACAATACTCATTTTATATTGACTTTTAAAACACATACTAATGACTAAGCAAAAGTTTTTGAAAATTGGACTGTTCAATGCTGGGTCGCTGAACACTAAACACGAGGAGCTCGAGGCCGCGGTGGCGGACCTAGACCCGTGCCTGCTGGCGGTGAACGAGACCTGGCTCCGAGGCCGCGGCAGCGCCGGGGCACCGCGGCTCCCGGGCTACCGCCTCTCGCACATCCCGCGGCCGCCCGGCACCAGGGCGCGCGGCGGCGGGGTGGGCTTCTACACTAAGACATGCTTGAGGGCTACAGTGCTGCGTCATCCGTCGTCCCATCCCTCCGTGGAGCAGATGTGGATCAAGGTCTGCATCGGCTCCGTGGGGGTGTTGGTGGGCACCGCCTATCGGCCTAGCTGGATTGACGCAGACACATTCTTTGACGCTTTAACAGAAACAATGACTACATTTAACTCATACGAACATATAATTCTATTAGGTGATTTTAATATTAATATTTTGGACTCGCAATGTGTTTTGACAAAGAAACCTATGACATTTTTAACTACGATGGGACTTGGGAACACGATCAGTCAGCCAACACATTACACAAATCACAGTGCGACTCTTATTGACTTGATCTGTTGCCAGTCCTCGACTAGAATTATTGACTCTGATGTGACTCACATACCGGAATTAGGTGGCCACGCTATTGTCACTACGACAATAAAAATAATTAAGCCTAAACGGCTCAAAAAAACTTTACTATGTCGGCCATACAAACAAATTGACATAAATAATTTTAATGAAGACTTGAGACAAATTGACTGGACTGTGATACACCGACATAACACTGTTAATGACATGATAGTTCATTTTAATGCTTTGGTGACTATGCTGTTCGACCGACACGCACCACTTACACTCTACACATTCAACTCACAACACACACCTTGGCTTACAAGCAATCTCAGGTATTTGATACAATTGAGGAACAAAGCACACAATAAATACAAACACACTAAACTTGACCTTCATTTGCAAGAATACAGGGACCTGAGGAAGTTTGTACATACTTGCATGCACACAGAAAAGAAGGGTTATTTTGAATTTCACATAAACACACAGTTAAATACTCCCAAACTTCTTTGGAAAACTCTTAAGAGTTCTGTTGCGGACTTTAAGCCCAAACAGGACCTTCCACCACATTTCGACAACCCGAACACTATTGCACTACACATCCTGGACACTCCTGGCCCGGCCTCGCCGCCGCCTGCTCTGCTCCACTCATTTCATACGAGTCGCTATGGCTCGGCAACCTTTGAATTGCATCCGGTGAGCGAGGCGTTTGTGGCTAGGGTGATCGGGTCTATCAAGAGTAACGCCGTTGGGTCTGATGGGGTCTCAAGGGACATGGTGCATCTGATGTTGCCGGAGATACTCGAAACCATAACGCAACTTGTCAACGCTTCAATCTCGTCAGGTACTTACCCGGATTCATGGAAAACGGCGTCCATAAAGCCAATACCTAAAATTGACGACCCGGTTGATGTGTCCGACCTGAGACCCATCAGTATATTGCCCTATCTATCGAAGATCCTTGAGAGGGTGGTACATGGACAAGTGACAGAATACATACACAAACACAATATTTTACCGCTGCATCAATCTGGTTTTCGGAGACAGCATAGCACCACCACTGCATTGATGGACGTATTTGACAATATTTTGACAAACGAGGACAACCATAACGCTACAATACTTGTTCTACTGGACTACTCTCGTGCTTTTGACTGTTTGAACATTGACCTGCTTCTGGCAAAAATGACTTACTATGGTTTTAGTGATTTAACAATTGAATGGTTTAACACATACTTAAACGAACGTAAACAAATAGTTTCATTGACAAGGCCAGATGGTACCATAATACACTCGACTGTTCACACGACTAGTAGGGGAGTCCCACAGGGCTCTATCCTTGGTCCGTTATTATTTATTTTATACACCTCTGACATTGCACTACACATAACTAACTGTAAATATCATATCTATGCCGATGACATTCAACTCTACACACATATTGACATTAATAACTTTGACTCTGCCATAGAAGCACTTAATGACGACTTAAAACGAGTATATGACTGGTCGGTTGACAACTGCCTCGTTCTCAACCCTGCCAAGACCAAGTACATGGTGCTGGGCAGCCAGCGGGTGGTGTCCAGAGTTTTATCGCGGCAACCGAGTATTAATATTGATGGCGTTGTCATCGGCAGGGTTGAGGAGGCTCGAAGCCTGGGCGTCGTGGTGGACAGTGGGATGCGTTTTGAGAAGCATGTCTCGCAGCTGGTTTCTGCATGTTTTTATCGCTTGAGGGTGTTATACCAGAGCCGGGCGTTTTTGAGTGTGGACATGCGGATAAAGCTGTGTGAGACTTTGATTTTGTCTAAGCTTAATTATGCGCTGGCAGCGTATGGCCCGTGCCTTTATAAGAAAACGCGTAGACTTTTACAACGTGTACAAAATGCGTGCGCCCGGTACTGTTTTCCCATCCCACCCCGAACCCATGTTTCACCGTACCTAAATAATTCTGACATATTAAATATTGAATCTCGACAAAAACTGCTACTCAGTTGCTTACTTTTTGACATTATTCAAAACAAACAACCGCAATATTTATTTAGGAAACTGACATGGCGATCCCAGCAACATAAATCGACCCGTGCTTGTGTACCACCGCTTGTTCTGCCTCGCCATCGCACCACCGCTTTTAGGTATGCCGCCTCGAAGTGTTGGAACAATGTTCCCCCACCCATAAGACAATTATCCTCTAAACCAAAATTTAAACGATATCTCCGGGAACATTTGCTCTGCCAGCAGTTGGAGGCGGGTGCTCCTTCTATTGCCCCTCGGACACTTAATTTATAATTTATAATACATAATATATCAATTTTAATATTATATAAATAGATCTATATTACTTATACTAAACCTTATTATAGAATAAATTCCGTTTTTAAATCTTTGCATTTGCTATCCACACACATTATCATATCTTATATCTATGTATATATTTATACTGTTTATTCACGTAGCACGCTATTTAACCATTTTCCTTTAAAATATAAACGTTGCTCTCCAGTGGTTCTGACATAAAACCAGCGTTGCGTTTGTCACCAGACGCAACATACCCAGCTGAGTTAGAACCCTTTTGCTGCGACAATAACATGCACAAGTCATACCCCTTAGTTTGTAAGTTCTTTTTATTGTAAACGATTTGTATTGTGTATGTTTTTGTGGCCGTAAATAAACACTTTTTATTATTATTTATTATTATTATTATTAGTTATATAAACAAAGGTATATACATAGCAGGATATATTGCATTCAAATGACTAAAGACTATTGCCGTTTCAGTCACTGTTCACCTATCTAGCTGTAAAGTTTCATATGATGCAGTGTGTTCAATAAGTTGCATACGCGTTTTGTTTATTGTAAATTTACGGTTACGTTTAATACGAATAATAATTCAAAAATAAATTGTTTTGTGTTCATTTCAGAATGAGCAAGAAAACTGTGTACGGCAAGATGACTTACAGCCAAAGAATATCCTCATCCAGCAACACGGAGCTCTCAGAGGAAGACGAGGGATTGGCTGGCCTCATTGCGGATATACAGGTAAAGACCAAGCTGGAGATAACATATTTTAATGTTGGTAGTATAAATTACAGTGTGTAGAACACTACTTATTAATCTAGACGGTAGAATTTCAATGCTAAGAGAAAACCAGTGTCAGGCAAATGTTTTGACTTTCAATGAATGTACTTTACTTGTATTTATTTTGAATAAAAACATTTGACTTTGACTTAAGATAGATAATGATCAGAGTAAGTGAATGGAAATGCGGCTTCATATACGCTACAGTCGTCACTGTTATGTCGGGTTATATTATTCATTCATACACATTGTTTTGCCATAACATTTAGGAATAATTCTGTGTTCGGCGTGTCCGTTTGTCTAGGTAAAGATCAAGCTGGAGATAACGTAATATTTTAATGTTCGTAGTAGAAATTACTACTACGATAAACTAAAGTATGCCAAAACAATGTATTTTATTCATTTCCGACACCATGTTTCAAAGAGACATTTACAGCTTAAGACCTACACAATCGATATTTAATAAGAAAAAGTGAAAAGGGCCAAATTATTTTTTCAAAGCAACCAGGTTCGATTCCCGTACTGGATACAGTTGTTTTTTCAAAGAAAGTATGAATGCAGTTTGTCTTTTTATCAAAATCGGTGACATGGTTCCTAAGAACAAATCTTCGTATCTATTATAGTTTCAGACTTTCCCATACTGACCGTTTTCAATGCGCCACCCTGTATATCACGTTGGGTGCTGTCTATCTAGTGATACGCGGGCTTCGAATGACCCATACCTAACATGCCTTCTAAATATCGGAGATGGGCATTAAAGCCTCTGACTACCCCGCCATAATAAAAAAGGGAGTGTGTACACACAAGTCGTGAAGGGTATGTATGTTCGTAGTAGAAAATACAGTGTGTAGAAAACTACTTATTAATCTAAATAGATAATGAGCAGAGTAAGTGAATGGAAATGAGGTTTCATATACGTTACAGTCGTCACTGTTATATCGGTTTATATTATTAATTTATACACATTGTTTTGCCATAACATCACTACATAGTATAAAATAAAGTCGCTTTTTCTGTCCCTATGTCCCTTTGTATGCTTAAATCTTTGAAACTGTGCAACGGATTTTGTTGCGGTTTTTTTTAAAGATAGAGCGATTCAAGAGGAAGGTTTGTATGTATAATAACATCCATTAAATAGTGGAGTTGGCTATATATTTTATTCCCGTGCGAAGCCGGAGCGGGTCGCTAGTTTAGGAATAATTCTGTGGTCGGCGTGCCCGTTTGTCTAGCTCGTCCGTTACTATGCAGATTACATTCTAACTACATGACATGCTTATTAATGGCACTATACTTGTGCGCAGGCGTCGGCGGCCCTGCTAAGCGTGGACGACAGCAGCGAGGACCTGTCGATGAGCTCCATCGTGAGGCCCATCAGCGGAGCCTCCCGCGAGGCGCGCTACATCGAGGTCATGCGCCGGCTGCAGTTCGGTAAGTACCTACATCCACCCTTATTATTAATATATAGAACTTACACTTACTTATAATATGTACAAGAGTCTTCTATCAGTAGTTATGTTGGTGATTTATTGTCTGTTTAAATTTATTTCATTATGTTATGAAAGTCTGTATCAATAATACTAGAAGCAATATGTCCCGTATTGTCTCATTAGCGTGCAATAACATTCTATCAGATGATTAAAGGAGAGCTATAATCCGTCCAAATGAGACCTTCGCACTTATCAAACTAAATAAATAATATTTGAATATAAATTTAAATATAATATATAAATATATATAAAAATATATATAAAAATAAATTTTGATGACTTCCGTGGCGCGATCGGTTAGCCGCCGGAACGCTAATCGTGATGTCCCGGGTTCGGTCCCAGTGGAGGCAGAGTTAAGAACTACGCTTTTCTACTGCTTTCCAGTCTAGTCGTCGATTATATATACTACATATTTATTTAGCTATGTATAATAAGTATATATTTCTTAAATATACGTTGACTAGTACCCTACTAACTAACCAAGGGGCTAGTTCAATTGGTGTAGAATAGAAGCCGGTTTAGTGTCCGCAACTCGACGACTAGCGCCTATTTTGCGTATTGAGACAAAGGTCACTCAAACCACCCCAGCTCCCCAAAGTATCCCAGAAGGCCTTTGGTGTTTGCGACAAGCGTTTTCAG
Source organism: Leucoptera coffeella (assembly GCA_030578115.1). Classification (NCBI taxonomy): domain Eukaryota; kingdom Metazoa; phylum Arthropoda; class Insecta; order Lepidoptera; family Lyonetiidae; genus Leucoptera; species Leucoptera coffeella. The sequence goes on from JAMBLF010000369.1 coordinate 152,939, forward strand.
CTCGCTCCCAGCAGCTTCACCGAAGTGCATTCGCCTATAGATAGCTGTTTCCTCGCACTGCAAGAGAACATGCGCAGCTGTCTCCTCAGTCTCCATGCATGCTCTGCATAGGGGACTGTCCGTCACTCCTAAAACACAAAGGTGCTTGTTAAAGGGACCATGACCAGTAAGTGCATACGTAACAACCCTTAGATCGGATTTGCTTAGTTTCAAAAGGTTCCTTGATAACCCTGAGTTAATAACTGGAAGTTTCAATTGGTGTAATAATGTCCAAATATAATTATTATTAATAAACGTAAACAAACCATTGAACCCAACAGAAACGTTCGAGATGATAGAAGAGTGTTCGGAAAACGGTTTCCGGTTCACGGTTCCTTACCACTTCGAGAGTACGGTGCGCGTGGCAGGCGAAAGGGCGCACCCGCAGCGGATGAAGCGGCTGGCCCAGGAAGCAGCCACTCTCGCTACCAGCCTGCCGCTGTCCTACTCCTCGTCGGTGTTCGTGAGGACCGACACGGATCGACTGGATGTTATGAAGGTGTGTAAATAGAAGTATTGGATAGATGAGTGTAAGTTTCAAAAGGTGCTGTTGTGTGGAAGTAAACAGAGTAGTTTATTGGATATATTCAACAGCATAAGATTGCTTTTGATGTAAGATATTTACATATAAACGTGATATTATTGTTCTACAAAGTCTGAAAAGGTTTGCGCTTAGATGAATAATTATAGGGTGTCAACTATGTATAAACTAGAAGAATATGTAATACATGATATGTAAGCCCTAATACTTTAATTCAAGACCAACGCGGACCCTAATAAATCCCTTTTGTACCAGGTGTTAATAACAGGTCCCTCCGACACGCCGTACGCGAACGGCTGTTTCGTCCTAGACGTGTACTTCCCCGCGGAGTATCCCTCAGTGCCAATGCTCATCAACCTGGAGACGACGGGGCGGCATTCGGTGCGGTTCAACCCCAACCTCTACAACGACGGCAAAGTGTGCCTCTCGGTGCTCAACACGTGGCACGGCCGCCCCGAGGAGAAGTGGAACGCGCACACGTCCAGTTTCCTACAGGTGAGTGAATGGATGAGCTGTGAGTGAAATGAGTGAATAAAAGTGAATGTTAATGAGTGAATGAATGTGAATGTTAGTGAGTGAATGAATGGGAATGTTAGTGAGCGAATGAATGAAAGATTGGTTATACGAGTGTCTGGATTTCCGTAATTAATGTTTATTTTTAATTTGTAATGTACTGTAGTGTGTAACATGGAAGTTATATCGTATTAAAATGCTCTCTGTATGTGTCACTAGTTGTTTTTAATTTAGATCTTTGGTACCTACATTTTGATAAAGCTTTCATTCTTTAATAGTAGGTTATTTTTGAATGAGATGTTCATTGTAATATAAGCTGTATATGAACTAACAAATCAATTTCTCTCCCAGGTGTTAGTGTCAATACAGTCGCTGATCCTGGTGCCGGAGCCGTACTTCAACGAGCCGGGGTACGAGCGGTCCCGCGGCACGCGCGTCGGCAACAACGCCTCGCTCGAGTACAACTCGAACATCTATCAGGCGTGCGTGCGGTGGGCCATGCTCGACCACCTGCGGAATCCCTCGCCCTGCTTCAAAGAGGTCGGTTTACTGAGACTTTTTGGTGGCTTGTGGCTGTTGAGTGATTGAATGAATGGTGAATGATTGAGTGAATGAGCAGATTTTTAAAAGAGATTTTCAATTTTTTTTATTTATTCTTTATTGCACACACACCTAATTTACACATAAACACACAAATTGCACAATAGGAGGAATAAATAAATTATAATGTTTCATAAATACACCATACTGTTTGTGTGTAGTTTTTTAATACATTAATGATATTTAAGCTGAGTTCATAGTTAATTTCATACTGTAAGCTCAGTAGTATTTCTAACAATAACTTCAAATTGATAGATTAAACAGATTTTATAACTGTACGTATATAGATAGGATAGTTAAGGGTTTTCATTGAAATGAAATATATTATGTTTTGATGCAGGTGATCCACAATCACTTCTGGATGAAGCGCAACGAGATCGTGACCACGATATCCGGGTGGATCGCGGAGCTCGAGTCGCAGCCGGGAGACGAGCGCACCGCGCGCACCATCCAGCTCAACCTCATCGCGCTCAAGGTCAGTGCTAGCGACATCTGCACTATTGTAGTTGGTTTAGAAACTGTAGTCGATTATAGAGTTAATGTTCTTCAAGAGAATGGCAAATATATATAGAAATTACACTAATATGCAAGGATGAATATTGTAAACGATGATGAAGTTTGTATATTTCGTTTAAACGAACCCCGAACTTGCACACATTTTATAGTATTATTTTCATATTTACACATAAACAAACTAACGTACGTACGTACGCGTTCACGACCATTAACCCTTGCGGGGTAGTCAGAGGTTCAGGTGTCCATCTACGCAATTGCGAAGGTAGTAATTCTATGGCCACCTCGAACCCACGTGTTAACCAGATTACTTTAGTACTCAATGTGATAGGTGGTCAGCCATGTCGCCATTTACAAGCACTATTACCTGTTCTGGGAACAGGTAGGTTTCCTCACGATGTTTTCCCCTCACCGTAGTATTCGACGCATAAACAAACTAAATATATGCAATTTGTGATGCAGAGGCACTTCGCGAAGCTGCAAGAGGAGCTGGCGCAGCTGACGGTGCCGGCGGGGCTCGAGGACCTGGACGAGCCGTTCGAGGTGGGCAGCGCACTCTCGCCCTCGCAGCCGCCGCCCTGCGACGAGATCGAGGACCACGACCTGGAGAAGATCGTCGCCCAAGTGCTGGACTGATGCCCCTCGCCGCAGACCAAGTGCCTCCCGCCACTCTCCCGCCGTGCGCCCAGCGTGGCACTGCCCCTGCAGCGAGAGTCAACGGCGCCGCAGTCTCACGCTGGGCCCACGAGGACCCATAACGATAGAGTACATACGTCTCTTAATGTAGAATCCCGGATTAGACTGAACGCTTACCGCAGTGTTTATAGTTTTGTCGTAATTAGGAATCTATAAGTATTTTTGATAATAATGCCTTTCGAATGGCAACGGCCCGATTGTGTAACTAGTCCGGCGGACGGCGGAGGCTGTCCGTCAGTATTGTAATGAAGGGGTGCCCACCCAGGCATTGTGATTCAAATACGTTGAGTCCGCGCCGGTGACGCAACGCTACTACTCGCCGGACCAATAAGAGGGCGGCAATCGCCGGTCGCTTATTGGCTGGCGCAAGGCTACTTAACAGTTGTTCCCGGCTCGGGCGCCGCAATGAAAGTACAAAGGATGCGCGTCGCAGCGGCGTGAGGCATTTGTGTGCTCGTGGGCGAATGCAAGCCACGCAGCACTGTGATACTTTGTCTATACTGTTTCCAGGCATTTAGCTAATGTTAGAATGCGTTTATGATTAAAATAGTCTTCTAGTAACTACGTGCATCCGTGTTTTAGTCGCCCCTTTTGTATTGTGTCCGTTATTGCGTTTTGTTAGTCGTTTTGTTTTAGTTTTTATACAGTTTTACCTACTAGGATGTAACGGGAGTCGTTTTAGTTTAACATGTTGTGATACTAAGCTATTGGTGGCCCCTCGTCGCCCGTCCCATGTACATTTGTTAGCTCTGTATATAATGTAACTGAGTTTAGTTAATTGTAATAAGTGTATTTATGCACATTTAAATGGAATTGTTTTGAACGCGTAGCTTGGTATATGGATGATTATGATACTCGGCAACTGCGCAGAGCAGGGGCTCCACTCACTCGCGCCTCGGCCTGCGACACGCGATGCGAAGCGCATTTTACTTAATCATTGTACGAAACTATCAATCGAAATAAATAACAGAGCACAAATACTTTATTTTAGCTTATAATAAATTAAGAAACATTCAATTTGATATGGCCGTTACTTTTCAATGGCTAAATGTTGTTTGATAAAATCTTTAAAGAGTTCATTGATTATATTTATTATTATTTATATGTAGTATATAGTTATATATACCAACCAAAGCTGCGTACAGATGTCAAATACTTACTGATTTATAATATTGCAATATGTTATTTAAAAATTAGCATTTAATGCTATGTTACATTGAATTAATTGACTTATCTACACAAATTACAGGCTATTTAATATCTTAAATGAATGTTGGTTGTGTCTGGACGTGTGAATGTAAAGTTCTTATTTCATAACAGATTAATGTACAATGTTAGAGGTTTGTAAAATGACAGTATTCTATAATGAGTTGTTTTTATGAATCAGTTATTAAATGTAGTGATTTTGTTAAATAGTACAAGACTTAGGTACGCAGCTTTTGTTGGGGCAAGTGATTATGTATAAATTCGGTTGAAACATACGAGCAGGGGCCTTACTCCACTAATGCATTTTAGGCACAATATTACTTCAGTAGCGATACAGTAATACTTCAGTGGCCGTAATTTGACACAGGCACTTGCTTGAAGTATTACTGTATCGCTACTGAAGTAATGTTGTGCCTAAAATGCATTGGTGGTGTAAGGCCCCAGTTGTTAACGTGGGATTTTTATTATGTATATAATTTATTATACAAAGGACATAATGTGAACTCGGTGTGTAGTGGAAATCCCTTGTACTTTCATTGCGCGAGTGTAGGACGTTCATTGTTAAAATTTGACTGTGAATTTCAAGTGTAAATAAATAAAATTTATGTTATCGGATTTTTGTGTTTTTGTTTTATCTCTTCTCCAGTTAAAGCTTTTACTATTGGGCGATAAGATGGATCTGCGGCATTGATAGAATTAAAAATTGGTCTAGGTTTTAGTACCTACCTATAACTGCCGAGTGAGAATAAGAAGATGTATGAGTGTCAATGAAGCGAAAGTGGTCTGTCAGGATCGGGACAAATAGGGATCCTTGATCTCTGCCTACCCCTCTACAGGGAATCAGGCGTGATGTGTATTTATGTATGTGTAGGTACATCCCAACTAAATAGAAGCATTAAAAACGCTTGTCAGATAAGGCGCAATTAATGATTACATTTATAGTTTTAACTGAATGACCAAGTAAGTCTACAGCTTTTTATGGCAATTCTGATGCAGTAATGGATCTGAACTGAAAGATATTATTATGGTAAACGCGACCATTAATCCATGCGGGGTAGTCAGAGGTTCAGGTTCCCATCTTCGCTATTGCGAAGGTAGTAATTCTATGGACGCCTCGAACCCACGTGTTGACCAGATAGTCATACTTAATTTGACAGGTGGTCAGACATATCGCCATTTACAAGCACTAACTATTACCTGTTCCCGTAACAGGTAGGTTTCCTTATGATGTTTTCCCTCACCGTAATATTCGATGCATTTCGTAAATGTGTTATCATTACGAAAATGTACATAGAAATTCATTAAACTTCATTTCCATTGGTACCCACTGATACAGAGTCAAGCTCCAAAACAAGTGAGCTACGTCGAATTAATATATTGTGAAATTATTTTTGAATTTATTGATATATTGTTTTCCTTATATTAATATCATTGATAATATAGCTATCTAGCGTCTCGCTATGTCGTGTGTAGCGCTTTTCAGCTTCACGGTTCGGGCCGTCAATATTTTCAGTAGACTTCGAGCTTTCGTGAGGAGCGCACGTGAATTTCGTCGCCTATTTTTGTAATTCTGTTTCATAGTGGTTTTCTACAACAAATAAGTTTTTTTTCATAATATAATGGGGACATTCAAATAAAGAACTACAGTTTGGTGAGTTGCACCTTTAGTCTAGACTTAAAGCAGTACCTAGGCACAATTAACTACTGTGTTCGTAGTATACTACGAATTTTAATTGTCTATTATAAGGGTGGTTACAAAAGTAAGGGACTTGCATATAAAGCAATCAGCTGGTTTTATAAATAATTTGCAAAAGCTACAATATATACTACGCGAAAGGGGGGACAGAACCATAGTTTCCGAAGTGCCTTTGTCAAATTTAACCAGTCCTAATTACTTAGTATATAAGAAAGAAAAAAATGCTCATATTTTGTTTATTTATTTATCTCATACATTGAATTTGATGTCCTTTGATTGAGGTTACCCCAATACAATATCAAATAATAATAACATAATAAATTTATATATAAGAAGATAATATTTACAAATATATTGTTAGTGACTAGCCCTGTGTTAAACACATGGGAGGCATAATACCTTGCTATATAACCTCATAATTACTTAAGTAGTGGACAAAACATAAGGTACCGAAAATTCACATTAAACCTGTTCACATATTTTTTTAAATATTGCTAAAGTTCGATGTACATGTTGTCAAGGTTCTGCCCATCCCAGCAGGCAGGTGTGTATGTATATCCTTCATACGTTTCTTGTTTTTCAGACATACTGAAAGGCCCTCAGAATGTTTTCCATGTGCCGGCGCTATGACGAACATGGTAAGTACTTGAAAAGTATCTCATGTAATGTAATTACACATAACACAACCATAACATATTCAAATGATAAAAAAAAAACTTAATACAAGCACAATAATAGAGCATTTATTGAACGTCAAAATATATTGAGTGGCACTGGTTGTCTTGCAACTATGACTCTACTTGTAATAATAAATTAAATAAACATATATTTATTTACTTATAATATTTTTAACAGTAACAATATAAATAAATAACTTCTGCCGACCTCGAAGGATCGCGAAAAGACCTATCACGTCCTTTTATCCCAATCGGAGTGAACAGAACATTGGAGACATGAAAACATCTCCTTAGTCACTCGTTAGAATGCATATTGGGGTTGTGATGTTATATGGACCACTGGTGATAGGTTGCTAGCCTATCGCCCAATACATTCTTTTGACCCATGAGTCCAATAGTCGCTTACGACATTCCGGGATGAACAGCTAGTTAGCATTCTTTTTACGTCCCAGCTAGCACGGGTGACTTATCTTTATCTAAAAGTAGTAGGCTCATTCATGAGTGCGATCGATAGATGTCACTAGAGGTTCTATTCGAAGGACACGAACTCTCGTCTTACATTCAGCCATTAATCAACCGCTCTGGCCCTTGAAGTTATAATCTGGCAATGGTGAGAACGTATGGCATTTATACAAAAAGACCCACGCTTTGTTAATAACAAGCTATATAGTCAAAGCCTATACCATATCCGGAATTGCATAGGTTGTAATTCTGTATAGGTTGTCCCTGGGACTTAAGAAGAATGCTAACTAGCTACCGTTCTTCCTGGCACGTCGTAACAGGTGACTAAAGGCATATGGGATCTATTGGACGATAGGCTAGCAACCTGTCACCAATATTCCATTATGACATCGCAACCCCTATATTCATGCTGATAAGTGACCTAAGAGATATTATATCTCCGAGGTTCTGACCGCTTCAAAAAGGATTAAAGGACGTGAATGTACAAACACTCTCCGATTTAACCCTTGCGGGGTTGGACCCTCGACACATTGAGTCAGTACTCAATCGGGTGGTAAGATTTATCTTCAAATAATTCTACATTAAGAAAAGAACGAAAAAGAACTTGACTATATCAGGGTTCATATCCCGCTTGAGCATGTACCAATGTAAATGAAGTTTAATGAATATCGATGTACATTTTCGTAATAAAACACATTTACGAAATGCATCGAATACTACGGTGAGGGAAAACATTCTGAGGAAACCTACCTGTTCCCCGAACAGGTAACATTTAGTGCTTGTAAATGGCGACATGGCTTGCCACCTGTCACATTGAATACTAACTATCTGGTCAACACGTGGGTTTGAGGTAGCCATAGAATAACTACCTCCACGATTGCGGAGATGGATACCTGAACCTCTGACTACCCCGCATGGGTTAATGGTCGTGAATATGTCTAAGAAAAGAACGGCATTTAGTTCGCTACCAATTCGCTTCCCAGACTATCACGTAATTTGTTTTCAACAATTTTCATTAAACCGATTCCAACTATTGCCTCTTAGTAGAAAGTTGCTTACTTCGCAGTAGTATTACTTCAATTAATGCCTCAATAAACAGATACGTGGAAGATGTTAAATAATTTGATAAAAGGTTAGACGACCTCCCTGGCGCGGTTAACCGCTTGACTATAACGCAGGTCCTGGGTTCGATTCCCGGTGGAGACAGAGTTAAGAATTACGGTTTTCTTCTGCTTTCCAGTCGTATCATTTTATATATGCTTATACATGCAATATATATTATTATGCATTTATCTAACTATATTAATAATATTTTGTGTTAAGTGTACGTTGATTAGTACTTTTAACACAAGTCTTAAATATTATTAGCAAGGGGCTAGTTCAATCGGTGTAATATTCTCCTATTACAATAAATAAAGACCTGTCTCAAATGTTCCGTATGACAGCACAACCCCAATATTCATGCTAATAATTGACCTAGGAGATATTATCACGTCTTCAAGGTTTTGTTCATCTAAATCAAAAGAGATCACGCATATTGCATATAATATATTATGTGTTTATGTAATTTATGCTCTTTCGTATGAGTTATGTTGAACACTCGCTATTTATACTCATTTTATTTACCATATGAGACCGGGACATATCACGATAAATTAATAAAGATATAGATACCTTTACATCATCCGACGTTACGACCCAGTTGCATAGACTAATGTCTGTCTACCCTCACAATTGGAATTTTTGTTAATTCATAGCACGACATACACTTACACTATCCGAATGATTAATTGATTAATGTCGTATTGTCAAACCAAAGCCTTTTTGCCTTGTACATTTTCCTTAACCCGGGAATAAATGTATCATTCCTTCGAATCCCCCATTTCACATTGCGCTTGTACGTGTCTATCCATTGGCCATTCATGCTAGTCCCTATCCCCGCCACTCCCCGTGACGCAATTCGGGGAGCGAGTTGAATACTAAGTAGCCGTATCGAAAGGGACTGATTTTATTTACCGACTGACCGCAAACTGAGATGTTATGGATTGTTTTATGTGTAATCAACACTGAAAGGTAAGGGAAAGCAAAGAAAACAGCCTTTTCAAATGCGGTTGTACAAAATCACGGTTTTTATCCCTTAGGGGGGGACAGAATCTTCTAGATATAACATCACTAGGTCACTTTTTTATTAGTATCGGATAATGTTATTTATAAGGAGCGTCGGTTACAGCTAGCCAGTTTAATAATATCTAATCTTCTAATTCCTGATATTTAGAACTTTAATTATGGTCTAGAAAGGGTCTGTACTTATAGTAATAAAAGGAGTTAAGATCTGACTTAAAGGGATAACTTCTCACTTCGGCTCTTAACGATCAGGTAAAGAAGTGGGTTTCGAGTGACCAAAGCTCAGCTTATGAACTTTTATTACTCTTGCAAGATGCAAGTAAGCCACAGAGAAAAACAAACGCTTTTACTACTATTAACCCTTGCGTGGAAGTCAGAGGTTCAGGTGACCTTCTCTGCTATTGCGGAGGTAGTATTCTATGGCCACTTCAAACCCAGATCAGATAGTCAGTACTCAGTGATAAACCGTGTCGCCATTTTCGTGAACAGATATGTTTCACTAGATGTTTTTGCTCAAAGTATTTATAGTAAACTTCTAGTTAGTATTTTCTTTACGTTCCAAAATAACTCATACGTACAGTTAGCGCAAAAATGCTGTTCCAGTAACTTATATACTTACATTTTAAAACTGGCTCCACTATGCATTGTCATGGCTACTATACGTTCGCGTGCTTCGAAATGAAAAATATTGTATTTTGTTCTTATAACCGTTAACCTTATAAAAAGTTACAAGGACTGCACTTTTAGCGTTGACTGTACGTTTTAAAAAGTACAAGATAAAATAGTAGCGACTCACTACGTCATAACTGATAACCTGACCACAATGAAAATGCTGTGACAGCGAAACAAAGTGTGGGATTCTTCAAGCGCTTATCTGGGTAGCGTTAGCGACTTTCTCAAATGGTGACGTTGCCATTTCTGTATCTCTCGGAAAAGCTGACTTTGAGATAAATAAAGGAACACGTGAATGTAATATAATCACTACATAGTATAAAACAAAGTCGCATTCTCTGTCCTTATGTCCTTTTGTATGCTTAAATCTTTGAAACTACGCAACGGATTATGATGCGGTTTTTTTAATAGATAGAGTGATTCAAGAGGAAGGCTTATATGTATAATAGTATCCATTAAATAGTGGAGTACACTATATATTTTATACTCGTGCGAAGCCGGAGCGGGTCACTAGTTATGTATATTTTATATTATACACTCGATAACTATTTTTCCGGTCCTGGCAAATCACTTTTGTTTTATTGAGAAGCTATATACTACGTCTGCATATAGAATCCGTATTTCGCCTCTGTCATCTCCACATTTGTATAGACATTCAGCATGGTATGAAAATAAATATAAAAAGAGTCTTTTACAACGAACACAGTTGTTATGTTATGTTAATTATGCATTAATTGTAACAAATGGATATCACGTAAAATATATTAACCCGCCACTTCTATCTATAGACCTACTTATTACTAGAGAATACATTTGCAATTTTCAAATAATAACTTGTTAACGAGCACAATTTTGACTTAGTCCAACTTAGTATCAAGTTAAGTTTGTCTTATTTTTAGCTTAACTCTTACTTGCAGTAGCTGAAAGTTTTCCTAGACTTTACTTAAGTTCCTAGTAGCACTAAGGTGAGATGTGAACCTCATATTACTTTATGCAAATCACTTTGCGCCCCACTTTCTTAGATGGCGACACTGTCTATGTCTACCTAACTACATATAACACTATAGGTTTATGTGAATGGCACTCTTGGGATTAACTTAGACCTGTGTTATTCTTCCCAGTGTATTGTTAGAGATGATTAAGGGATTAGGGGTATAAATCTATTGGAATATGAGGTGATGACGTGTTCATTACAATGCAAATTTACGAACATGATTGTAAACATGACATAAATTCAACTCAATTTATAGAACATAGAATAAATAAATTGTAAAAGATATTTAAAATATTGAACTTGAAAAGTGGTACAACATGGTATATTATTACTCGTATATTAGTCAATAACTGTCAACGTCGATACCCAACTATATCTACTCCGCACTTATAGCTACTCCTAGCGCCACCTTTCATCACTAGATAGGTTCTGGTGATTAGCATAAAGCCAATATCTCGCCACCTGCCCACTGAGCGCCGGCTTTTCTAAATTGGAAACTTTAGGAGAGGCTTAATCGATTCCAGAGCCTTCAGATTGAAGCCTCAACTGTTTGAGAAAAATCAACCATTTTTGCATTCGAAATTTGAAAGGTTTATAATGAAATGTTTATACGTATTATTCGACGTAGTTCAGTTGTTTGGGGCTTGGCTCTGTATCAGAGGGTACAGGGTTCAAATCCCGCTTGAGCATGTACCAATGGCAATGAAGTTTAATGAATTTCTATGTACGTTTTCGTAATGAAAACACATTTACGAAATGCATCGAATTATACGGTGAGGGAAAAAATCTTGAGGAAACCTACCTGTTCCCTGAACAGGTAATAGTTAATGCTTGTAAATGGCAACATGGCTTACCACCTGTCACATTTGTCTTTTTATCTATATACGTATATACTTTGATATGCTCGTACTTTAGAAGCAAATAATAGCTGTTAACATATGTATGTATGTCCCTTAACAGGAATACGGGTGTGATGAGTATGTATGATAATGGGTAACGATACAAGTACCTATAACCGACTAGTGCGAATATGAAGGTGTATGAGTGTCAATGAAGCGAAAGTGGTTCGGCATATAGGAAAGATGTGAATCCGTGATCTCTGCCTTGTCCTCTACAGAGAATCACGCGTGATGTGTATGTATGTATGTTATATGTATGATAAGTTACAGTTTTACTTTTATTTCAGAACATGGAGGCACGCAAATCAAAGGAGGTTACATGCTTCGGTACAAACGTGAGTTTATTTTCAAAATATAACTTTATTTAACATTTGAAAACAAGAATCTTTACAAGATATTAAATAGATATTTACAAACTTAAAACTTATTAAAATAATTTAATTATAATTTAAATAAATCTAAAAATTTGTTCGTGCCGTTGGAGCGCAGTGTACCCAATATGCTGGCAGCGTTCCCCCTCTGAATAGCCAGACTAATCCTCTGGCGAAGGAAGCTTCCAGCCCTGCGATCCCCACTGGAAGATTCCTTATGACGTGGGCCAAAATGATAATTATACATCGCCACGAATCTATATTAAAATAAGATACAATTCATCCCCATTTCACTAAAGGGATAGGAAGAGCACAACTCCAGTGGTTTAAATATATGGTACCAACATTCTTAATCGTCTAGAGGGAATTAAAGGACGAGATTATACATACGAGTTTATATATAGTTCGTTTTAAACACTCGCGATTTATACTCATTTTGTTTACTATATGAGACCAGGCATATCACGATAAATTAATAAAGATATACCTTTATACCACCCGACGACGTTTCGACCCAGTTGCATAGGCCGTGGTTGCGGGAAGACTACCCTATCTATATCTTTATTAATTTATCGTGATATGACCCGGTCTCATATAGTAAATAAAATGAGTTTGTATGTATTAGAAATACCAGTATCTAACGAAAGGGTATTAATATCTGCATAAATTAGTAGCCGACTACTACATTGAAGTGTCATTTAGGATTCTGCATAAATTTACATGTAAAACAAACGTACATAAGCGTTTATAGATAAATGTAAAATAAATAATATACATGTGTAATTTTTGTATTTAATTACAGCATTCGCGATGTTTTACCTTGCGGAGTAGACGTGACTCAGTTGTTTGCGCCTTGACTCTGTATCAGTGGGTACAGGGTTCAAATCCCGCTTGAGCATGTACTAATTGAAATGAAGTTTCATGAATGCATATGTACATTTTCGTAATAAAAATAAATTTACGAAATTCATCAAATATTACGGTGAGGGAAAACATCGTGAGGTAACCTACCTGTTCCCCGAACAGGTAATAGTCAGTGCCTGTACATGGGGACATGGCTTACTTCCTGACACATTGAGCACTGACTATCTGGTCAACACGTGGGTTCGATGTGTCAATCGAATTACTACCTTCGCAATTGCGGACATGGACACCTGAACCTCTGACTACCCCGGAATGGGTTAAAAGTCGTGAACGCGTTTGTCTTTTTTGTCTTATATAATTATATATAAATAATATAAATATTATGAAAATTTTTGTTATTTCAAATTTAATGTGATGATAAATATATTATGAAGTATTTCTTTAAATTAAAAATACAAATAAAACTTTTAATAGAGGTCTATTATTCCACAGGAAAATACTTGTGGAATTCATGGTCTGAAGAATGGGTGGTTCTATATGACGACTCCACGATGGCCTGGTTTAAGGTAAGAATTGAAAATATACATGAGCGTGATAAGTAAGTACGCATTCACATAGTCAGAGGTTCAGGTATCCATCTCCGCAATTGCGAAGGTAGTAATTCTATGGCCACCTCGAACCCACGTTTTGACCAGATAGTAGTACTTAATAACACGTATATTATAGTCATATTAGTGTAACAATAACGTGTCAATTTTCGCTTGAAATTTTCTTACACTCACGCAGTGTTACAGCAGGTAAGCGTATGTTCGAGAATGTATGTACACTTCGCACCAAAGACATTATACTGAGTCACTGTTGAGATCTATTCCACTGAAACTGTGATGGAGATATTAAGATATTATACAACTATATATAATACACAAAGATATATACACCAGTTCTAGACACTTAAAGAGAACACTTACTAGTATATTCCAGTGCTAGTCTGGCACTTAAAAAGAACGATTACCTGCTGCTATGCTTCCTGGCATATCATAGGGGGTGTCTTAGGGAGTAGGGGTCAATAGAATCTTTCGAGCGATAGTCTAACAACGTCTCACCAATGTTCCATGTGTCATCACAACCCCAATGTTCATGCTAAAAAGGTTTTAGGGGATATTATCCTATCTCTGAGGTTCTGTTCACTCCGAAAGGGATTTAAGTGAATATTTATTTCAATTGACATAATTGTTCCTTAGTCTATTTTATCATTGATATTCACAGTGTAAAGACACTGTATCTGTTGAAAGATATGCCATCTGTCACATAAAAAATAATACGGTTATGGTTTAATGTTTCTTCAAATGTTTTTTATGCATGGTATTTGTTTCGTAAATTGTATGTTATATAATTTATAGCTGAATTATTTCCATTAATAACTCTAACTTAAAAACAAGAAAGCTATTCTACTTACCTCCCAGACTGCCAAGGGAATTAATAATTGATATCTCTTTCACTCTCATTGAATTATAACTTCCAAATTAGCAGAATTGGTCTCTTGAACTCACTCGCTGGGTGTGAGTTAATATTATTAAGATAATTGAGTTTCTTTGTTCATTTAACAAAGTTAGTGTGTGGTACTGTAATGCGGTTGCAATCTCATTAAAGTGAGATTAATTTGAGCTTGTATGTGTAGAACATACATAAAAACACATCATGCCTGATTCCCTGAAGAGGGGTAGACAGAGATCACGGATGCCCATCTGTCCCGATCATGACAGCACTGACAGTACTGACACTCATACACACTCGACGGTTATAGGTAGCTTGTCTGGGATGTAAAATGATGCTTACTAGCTGCTTTTTATCGTGAAATGTATGAGGCAACTAAGAGATGAAGGATGCATGGAATTTATTGTAGATGAACTTGTAAAAAGTTACTTATACATATATGTATGTCGCAGGATTCTGGATTTCTGCAAAAAACTCATGTATTTTGTGAAAACACGGACAATAGTGATCTTTCCTTATCCTTATGTTACCTATCAACATAAATCTAAGTTGGTTTGGTTAGTATATGATAAACAACGCACGAGCCGAGCGAAGCGTGCCACGGCAGCGGCCGGCAATCCGGCATCGCTTCTGTAATAGTTGATTACCATTGTCTAATTATCCGTGTTTTCGCAAAATGCCTGGGTTTTTTGCAAAAACCTGAAATATCAAATCAACGTAGCTCAGTAATTTGACGTAGCACAGTTTTTTTGGGTTTGACTATCAGTAGGTACAGGGTTTAAATATCGATTGAGCATGTAACCAATTGAAATGAAGTCCAATGAATTTCTATGTACATTTTCGTAACAAAAATACATTTACGAAATGCGTCGAATACTACGGTGAGGGAAAACATCGTGAGGAAAGCGCCCTGTTCCCCGAAAAAGTAATAGTTAGTGCTTGTAAATGGCGACATGACTTACCACCTGTCACATTGAGTATTGACTATTTAGACAACACGTGGGTTCAAGGTGGCCATAGGATTACTACCATCGCAATTGCGGAGAGGGACACCTAAACCTCTGGCTGCCCAGCAAGGGTTTGTTTGTTTGTCTTTTGTCAATTTATTTTCCCGAAAGACTTCCCGATCTCTCAGTGACCTTGAAACGGGAGGAAGCATTGTGAAATTGTTTTATGATTGCCATAAAATGAGGGTCATGATTCTAATGGCCAAAGTTTTCCCTCAATCATTGTTCTCTACATAAAAAAGTGTATAATATTATCTTCTTTTCCGACACAAATGTCTAAATGAAAAAAGACAAACGCATTAACGACTGGTAATCCTTGTGGGGTAGGCAGAGGTTCAGGTTTCCATCTCCGCAATTGCGAAGGTAGTATCTATGGCCACTTCGAACTTACGTGTTGACCAGACAGTTAATACTCAATGTGACAGGTGGCAAGCCATGTCGCCATTTACAAGAACTATTACCTGTTCGGGAAACAGGTAGGTATCCTCACGAGGTTTTTCCTCACCGTAGTATATTCTTATGTACCATTTTTTTGTATTCTAAAGCATCATTTTGTCAATCGAAAATATGGATATTATTTTATTTATTTTTTATTTATCACCATGTCCCGTGCTAGGATATACAATGAATAATAAATAAGTAAATTAATTTATTAAGGTAAATAAATTGCTTTACATGAACACAATGACTGAACTACTAGCTCCCGTTTTTCCCGGCATGTCATAGGAGGCGACTAAGGGACTTAGGGCAAATAGAATGTACTGGGTGATAAACTAGCAATCTGTCACCAATGTTTCATATCACATTACAACGGTAATACTTACTCTAAAGAGTAGATATTATATTCCAAGGTTCAATCCACCGCGAAAGTGATCAAAAAACTTGAATAAGTATGTCATTTAATACTTTTGTTAAGCGAAAATTCAAGTTAATTTGGTTATAATTGAAATACTATTGTACGCCAGAAGAGGCAGCCCATGCTGATACTAAGTAATAATTGTACACCCTATTGACGCATATGTTACAAATAAAGTTTTTTGTCCTTATATGTTTAACGTTTAACAAATAAAGTTTCTTTGTCCTTGTGTATTTAAGTTATATGATTACTTGGTGACCTCCGTGGCGCGATCGGTTGGACGCCTGAGCGCTAATCGTGAGGTCCCGGGTTTGATTCCCGGTGGAGGCAGAGTTAAGAACTACGCTTTTCTACTGCTTTCCAGTCTGGTCGTTGTTTATATATGCTATATATGTATTGATATATTTATGATAAGTATATATTTCTTAAATATACGTTGACTAGTACCCTTAACACAATTCAATGTACTTAACAAGGAGCTAGTTCAATTGGTATAATAATGTCCAAATATTATATTATTATTACCTACGGGGTATTCAACATTATACAATGGTGCACGACCTTTCAAAGTAGTATCTCCCGATGTAGGTCAGGTCAGTTATCTACATAGGTCTTTAGCCTTAAGGGTAACTATATAACAAGTACCCAACGTGACAGGTGGTTAGAATACCTTGTTCGTTTATGGATACTGACTATTACAAAAAGACAAACGCGTTCACGACCATTAACCCTTGCGGGGTAGTGAGAAGTTCAGGTGTCCATCTCGCAATTGCGAAGGTAGTAATTCTATGGCTACCTCGAACCCACGTGTTGACTAGATAGTCAGTACTGACCTATTATACTATTGAGAATTTTCTTTTCTTATTTCATTATTTGGATATCTGTCAATGGGCTGATATTAACACACGGTCTTAATTTTCTTCACAGAGAGGACTTTCACATAAACATACGCTTCACGACTTGTGAATTCACACGTCCTTTTTTATTGTGGCGAGGTAGTTAGAGGCTTGAATGTCCGTCTCTGAAATTTCGAAAGCATGTTAGGTATGGGTCACTCGAAGCCCGCGTTTCACTAGATAGACAGACCCGACGTGATAGGTAGTGGAACCGTATCACCGTATTTAGGTATTGGCTATTACCTATCCCGAGGGATAGCCGGGTTAGGATTTTTTTATGTGAATTATTTATTGCTTGGTTTTGGTTTTCTGTGTTTTTATAGATTTTTATAATTTTTTGTAGATATATAATATGTAGATGTCATTTATTTTCTTTTTTTCGTTACCAAATTTTTATTAGAAGAGAGATAAAGAGAACTTCTTTTGTATTTATTGTAAATAATTGGTTTACCTACGATGTTACCATACCTTAATTTTTTATCTTAACAAATGTTAAAATTACTTACACTTCATATATACACGTACATAGCTTTCGTTTGCCTATGGGTAGGTAGGGAGAAATCACGATATCATCGATATTGACAAGCCACTTTTGCTTTATATTCGGCGGATATAGGTACTGCTAACGTAACCCGCTTTAAAAAACGTCTATCTATCATAAGTCTTATTGGGTTCCTAAGTAATATCAAGCATAACTATAAGTTATATGACAGATCGGATTATAAAAATAATGACTTTAATATTGTGTCTTATAATGAACTTACATATCGAAAAGCGATAATGCAAATTCTGTACAATAAAATATAAGTATTTCCAATATCGATGCAAGTGTTATGTTAACCGAATGCGAATACTTATAGTATAACCTAAAAATGAAATTAACCGCTTTGAAATAATAATTTAGTGCCATCTATATTTGGCAAATGATCTAAATGCACTGTTGACCTCATTTCTAAACGGGGTTGCGAAAGAAGTGGGGCACGAATCTAGGCTATCGTTCAATAGATTCCATTCACCCTTAGTCCCATCACATTCCAGGACAAGATAAATTAGCATTCTAGTCATGACCTAGCCTAACTTTGTTAAAGCTTTAAAAATGTATGTTTCTTTTGTCAATTTAGTATCTATTTATTATGGGGTATGTGATGGAATTAATGTGAAACATCGATGGCAAGTTGTTAGCCCATTGCCCAATAGATTCTTTTGACAACTAGTTCCTTATTCACTTCATACTACTTCCCGGGAAGAACGGCTGTAAGTTAAATTATCAACGTCTCAGAATCGCGCGGGACAGTAATAAGTACATAAAAAAACCATGACGTTTAAATCGATAATTCAGTTTTATATTATCGAACTTATTTTCACGACCTCTGTGGCGCGATTGGTTAACCACCTGAACGCTAATCGTGTGGTCCCGGGTTCGATTCGCGGTGGAGGCAGAGAGTTAGAACTACGCTTTTCTGTTGCTTTCCAGTCTATTATATATGCTATATATATGTATTTATCCATATATAATACTTAAATATACGTTGTATAGCACCCTTAACACAAGTCTTTAAATGTACTTAGCAAGGGGCTAGTTCAATCGGTGTAATAGTGTCCTGCAATGTTATGTTAATTATAATATAGAACAGAACACACTTAAAGTAAGTAACTGAAATACTCCTACAATTATAAATACTTCAATATAACAACCTTTACATGCATAATTAATAACTAACGGGACTTATCGCGAAACTTTTTAAATAATAAAGTTACCTTTATTAAATTATTGTTGGGTTAATAAAGGTAACTTTATTATATAAAAACTTACGCGATAAGTCCCGTTAGTTATTAATCATGAGTATAAATCGCGAATCTCTTTAAAACTTTATAAGCATCTTGAGAGAGCGGAAACAACAAGAATAGAAAACGTGATGCAAGAGTCACGTGCTTTCTGGGCTTTAGAGCTTTCGCAAGCTCTCGTCAGACACTAAAAAGCTCCGCCCTTGAGCGATGCAACGGTGAAAGCTTAGGGCCGGAGTGTACTGAAGATTAACAACGGCGCGGCATATATAGTACACAGTAGCGTTTTTGCACGATTTCATAGGAGTTGATTAAAGAAAATAATAATATCGAACACGTAATAACGCCCCTCCGCTAGATGGACCGTTGACCTGAAAAAGGTCGCTGGTAGTGGTTGGCTGAGGGCCACGAGTGATCGTGTTTTGTGGCGTAACCTTGGGGAGGCCTACGTCCAGCTGTGGACTGACATAGGCTGATTGATTGATTCTTAATCGAATAGTGCTTGTGCTGCTTGTAGATGGCGACATGGCTTATTTGTACATGGCATTTCTATGTACATTTTCGTAATAAAAATACATTTACGAAATGCGTCGAATACTGCGGTGAGGGAAAACATCGTGAGGAATCCTACCTGTTCCCCGAACAGGTAATATTTAGTGCTTGTAAATGGTGACATGACTTGCCACCGGTCACATTGAGTACTGACTATCTGGTCATAACGTGGGTTCGAGGTGGTCATAGAATTACTACCTTCGTGATTGCGAAGATGGATCTTCTTCGTCTTTGGATTAAAGCATAAGTGGATGGATCGTCTTTTGATGAAAGCATAAGTGTGATTTTTGTTTGATTTTTTTGTGAATGTTCCGTTTTAATGATATCACAATCCTCATATACCAAAGGTGACTACAATGTGTGTGTATATGTTACGAAATTTTATTTACTTACCACCAACGGTAGTTAACAAAAAATAAAATCTTGAGACAACTACTAAAAGTAATTATGATTAAGTAAAAAATTAACACTAAGCGTATTATTAAAAATAACTTATTTTTTTGTTAAAGATGATACCACTAGCTAATTGGAAAGATCATAAATAGAAATCTAATTACTCGTATATATAAGATTTTTTCCGACGAATGTCACATTAAGCGACTTGGTTTAGGGGTATATACATTCTAATAGGCGAATAACTATATTCTGACGTCGTGCGAGTGTAGGGCACATCTATTATTTTGGTCAAATTGAGATAATTGGGATTAAAGTTTTTACCTTATTCTGCTTCATAGTGTGGAAACCTATGGTATCTCCAAATTCATTGAAGATAAAATTCAACAAAAAATTTAGCAGATGTGCCTTTTTTCTGATTCTACATATGTATATAACCCATTTTTATAAAATGTTAATTGTGCCCTTTTTTCTTACGACGGCAGTATTGTGAAACCGATATTAATAATACGTGGTCGAAAAGATGTTTTGAATCCGACGTTCAGTTTACCTCGACAATAATTGAAGGATGTAAACGTAGGTGTTGTAAGAAACCTTTAATAAAACAATGTTACAAAATTACGTAAAAGAAGCGAGCGTGAAAAATATTGAGTGTATCTAAGCCCTTATGTAGTAACGAGTGCTTCTTAACTCATAATATGTGTTAACATATTTCACACAAGATACATACACTTCACAAGGTAGTCAGAGGTGTGTGTCTTTGTAATTACTTAGTTACTGTTATGTAGTCGCTTTTAACTTACTTTCACCGCGTAAGCTTACCAGTTTTAGTAGTATCTTACGTGACAGGGTGTGTTTGACATAAGGTTATGTTGTCTATTGTCTAGTTCTAAGAATAGATTTTCTCAAATATAAAATACAAAGACAACGCGTTCATGACCATTAAGCCTTGCGGAGTAGTAAGATGTTCAGATGTCCATCTCCGCAATTGCGAAGGTAGTAATTTTATGGCTACTTTGAACCCACGTGTTGACCAGATAGTCAGTACTCAATGTGACAGGTGGTAAACCGTGTCGCAATTTACAAGTACTTACTAATAACCTGTTCGGGGAACAGCAAGGTTTCCTCACGACGTTTTGTCTCACCATAGTATTCATTTATTTGTTGTTTTCTCACATCTATAAAAATTTTATGTTTTATATATGTATAAGAGATAGTTATAATAAAGGATTATTGTACCTAAAATACTCAATAAAATTAAAAATCTTTATTCACAACTTAAAGCAAACCCAATTCAGTCATTTACCCTAACCAAGCTAAAAATACAACTGATTACATTCAAAAATCCCGTATCAGCACAGAACTCAATATTCAATTCAATTAGAGCCAACATGTACTCATCGTCAGAAAGCGTTACTTTTAAACTTTATCCCTTTCGAGAGAATTCCGAAAGAACAATTTAGCAAATTTCAATTGAAAAAGAAAAAAATAAAACTGCTATTTTCTCCAAGTGCTTTTTAGGAATACTCTCGCCGATTTAGTTAAAAGAAATTTGGGCTTAATGTTGATTTGAAAATGTGCGCTATTACTTATATATACTTACGACATACATATATGTACAGTCATCGCTAAAAGTGTAGTCCCAGTAACGTTTATAAGAACAAAGGACAATATTTTACATTTTAAAACTGGCGCCACTATGCACTGTCATGGGCATTATATGTTCGTGTGCTTCGAAATGAAAAATATTGTCTTTTGTTCTTATAAACGTAAACCTTATAAAGTTACTGGGACTACACTTTAGTCCCTTTTAAGGTATATAGATCATTGAAATCTCCAGTCTTTATTTAATATTATTCCTTCGTCACTAATTTTAAATAATATAAGAATAATAATATTCAGGACAATATTTAACCAACTGAACCAGGCCCTTACTACATATAGCATATATATTCAACAACCAGACTGGAAATCATCAGAAAAGCGTAGTTCCTAACTCTGCCTCCACCGGGGATCGAACTCGGGACCTCACGATTAGCATTCTGTGGGTTAACCAATCGCGCCACGGAGGTCGTCAAAAGCATAAGCTACTCGAAGCCCGCGTTTCACTGTATCGACGGCACCCAACGTGATAGGTAGTGAAAAGTGGATAGTGATTATTACTAATTCTCAGACTATCCCCATAGGGAATATAGGCGTAATGTCTATGTATCTATACATACACATCACGCCTGATTCCCTGGTAGAGAGGTAGGCAGAGATCACGGATCTCCATTTGTCCCGATCCTGACAGACCACTTTCGCTTCATTGACACTCATACATCTTCTTATACACAATGTATCTATGTAGGTATTTTAGGAATCCTAGACTTTGAGAGTGACCTTAATTAGCCTGAATAGTCTAGAAGTTACAACAAATTAACTAAATTCCAAGTTGATCTGCGTTAGGTTTTGCATGGCTACCCTTTTAAACTAAGTTCATGATCCCGAGGGATGAACTGAATTTATAATGCTTACGTGCTTAAATCGTTTTGGAGTGGACAGAACCTTAAAAGTATTATTCAGCGATCTCCGTGACGCGATTGGTTGACCACCTGAACGCTAATCGCGAGGTCACGGTTTAGATCCCGGTGGAGGCAGCATTAACTACGCTTTTCTTCTGCTTTCCAGTCTGGTTGTTGATTGTATTTGCTATATATGTATTTATCTGTATATATTATATAATTTATACAGATAAATACATATTTTTATTTTTACATTTCTTAAATTTCATTGACAAGTACCCTTAACACAATTCTTAAATGAACTAACTAAGGAGCTAGTTCAATTGCTGTAATAGTATCCTAAATATTATCATAATATTCCAACTTACAGGACGCTTCAGGCAAGTGTTTAGCGACCCAAAAGCACTTAGTGAAAGAGTCTCCAGAGATGCTGGCCATATCGACGTGGACCGGCCAGATTCCGAAGAGACCTCCGCTGCCTATAGGGGCCAAGCTAACGCAGCTCATGGCCCTTGGTTCCCGGAGAGACCCTGGCAATGTGGTTTGGATGCTGGCCAAGTCTGACGTGGAAATGAGGTACAGGATCCTGTGTTCATTCAGATACTTAAACGTTCATTTATTTATTTATAACATACCTTACAGGCAAATACCTAATGCGTAGCATACATTATATATTATAATTACATAAATTATGATTTTAAAAATCTTAAATAATTTTATTAAGGCTTTGGCGAATTCATCCCACGTCATTTAATCCCGTTCGGGGTGTAGAGAATCTCGGAGATATATATATATATATATATATACAAACAAAACAAACGCATTCACGAACATTAACCCTTGCGGGGTACTCAGAGGTTCAGGTTTCCATCTCCGCAATTGCGAAGGTAGTAATTCTATGGACACTTCGAACCCACGTTAACCAGATAGTCAGTACTCAATGTGACAGGTGGTCAGCCATGTCGCCATTTACAAGCACGAACTATTACCTGTTCGACGAACGAAAGGTTTCCTCACGATGTTTTCCCTCACCGTATATCCCTATCCTGTGTTTATTCTGATTAATACTTACGTTCATGTTCTTTTAACCCTTTCGGGGCGGACAAAATTTCAAGACAAAAGAATGCTTACTAGCTGCCGTTTTTCTCGGCTCGTGGGAGACGACTAAGGGACCAGAAGTAAATAGAATCCATTAATCAATGGGCTAGCAACCTGACACGAATGTCATCGTAATCCCGTAATCATGCTAATAAGTGACCAAGGAGACGTTTTCATGTAGTCAAAGCTCGGTCCATCCCAAAAGGGCTACACTATGTATGTAATTTTTTTTTCAGTGAGACAAGAATGATGCTGCAAAATGAACAATGGTTTTAATATACACACATACACTTTTGCAATAGGGTATATCTGTAATGATGCAAATGTAAATACATAATAAATATATAGATATATAATATTTCCTAGGTCAGTGTAACATAACACACATAACACATTAAGAGTATAGTATTCTTATATCGATGCCTCGAGTCACCTACAGCATTCCTTGAATGTTCTTCATGTATTAAGAATTCCATTCACTTTTCAGACCAGCGCAATATTTTCCCCATTAAACAGCAGTATCTCTCCCACACTCAATGCAATGACGTCACTACTTTATATCATATTCTTAGCAAGGTAACTTTAACCCCTGGATTGTCTTTCAATCTTCGTTATCCAGAAACATTATCTGTTGGGACACGACACTTATTAGACACGCGTGCGTCTGAAAAATTACGTATCATTACATTTTATGACGGCAAAAGGATCAGTGCTTATCCCTTGCTAAGCTCGGTGTAATTAAGCGTTGCCATGGATACGCAAATAACGAGCTTAATAATTTATGTGGACGATTCACACGCGTATATTAAACTGTCTCTAAGACAGGATAAGTCCTGTACTAGTGAATGTGGAAGATAATTAAAGTTATAATAGATGTTTCCCCCGTTATTTTGTTAACGGGTCACTAAAGTCCCTTAGTCACCTCCTACGACCTGAAAACAGAAGATTATTTATCTTTTTGAGGTTATAAGCTACCACCGGTACTGCGGAGGTTTATAGTCACAGAAAGCTCGTTGTAGTCAGTAGTTAAAGTAACAGTTAAATTACTAGTCGTTCAAAGTTACTGACTATTTATTACTTATACCACAGATAATATAATACTATTTATACTATAGATATGTACTCGTATATCAGTTTTCTCAGGAGTTACTCATTCAGTTATGTGTTATACGGGCAAAATTGACAGCATTTTTCATAAAACAATACCTTTTTATTATTCCCTTACCGTTAAAATAACAGTTAATAATATAATTACTATAAAATATACTGAGCAACAATCTTAACCATAAAATGGCTAAAGGAGAAGTCTGAACTTTGAACGACAATATAAAACTATTGTTGCATTGTCAGCGATGATTGACCACTTTCTAGAGATAGCTTATGAAAGCAAAGTTATAAATAATGATTATCCATAAATATGAGTGAAGTGGAAGGACGGTTACGTAGGGGCCGGCTCAGTAAGAAATATGACAGTCAGATATATGCTATATTGAAAAAGGTGACGTTTGGAGTACTTATAACCGCCGAGTGTGTACGAGAAGATGTATGAGTGTCAATGAAGCGAAAGTGGTCTGTCAGGATCGGGACAAATGGGGATCCGTGATCTCTGCCTACCCCTCTACAGTGAATCAGGCGTGATGTGTATGTATGTATGCATGTATCCATAGAAGTACATCATCCAAATACTGACATTACCAAGCTTATTGCTTAGCTTCAATGAAGTAAGAAAAATCGATTTTTTTTAATCTTTATTACGTCATACACCAAAAAGGTTAGGCCGGCTGAGAACCTCTTTGTCAATGAGCCTACAGTTGTTGTTTACTACGTATAAAGTTATGTATATACCATAGGAATGATATGATCAATAAAACTGCGTATATGCCCCTAACAGAAGCTCGTAAAAGAATTCGTAGAGCCTTTATTATATGTATGCTGCGTAATATTAAGTGTGGTGGGCACATAAAAAGTGTATGAAATATGTACTCTATGCTTATATTAATGTTTTAATAAGAGGAATATTATGCAATGTAGGGATTTTGAGATTTATTAAGAATATTATGAAGATTTTGGAAGGATTTTTGCTGTCACATAGGTTATAAATTATAAGATTTGATCTTGTATGTATATCTAAATACATTGACGTATCCTGTAATCCCTTTTGAGGTGGACAGAATGTCGCAGATAAAAATATGTTGTAGGTCACTTTTAGAAAACACTTTCTATATAAAATTTAGATATATTTCATTTATTTTATTATCTATATTATAAAAAAATAATACTGACTTTGATCTTATACTTATACTAGTGACCCACTCGTGCTTTGCACGGGTATAAAATATATAGTCTACTCCACTATTTAATGGATGTTATTATAAAAAAACTGCATCAAAATCCGTTGCGTAGTTTCAAAGATTTAAGCATACAAAGGGACATAGGGACAAAGAAAGCGACTTTGTTTTATACTATGTAGTGATACTCGTATGTACATTCACGCATCCATTAATCTCTTGCAGAGTAAATAGAGCTTCGGAGATATAATATCTTATTAGTAACATTTACTTTCTAGATAAAATAAACAAAATTAAATATAAAATTCGATTTGATTACTTATATTATTTCAAGGCGAAGATGGTATAAATACAGAATCTTTGCGAAAGTAATATCGATGTTTCCAATGTCCAATTTGAAACTCAATACCTCAATATTGAGCGCCCAGTTCGGCTGAAATAAGAGATGTGATATTGAGAAATTGTTGGCAACATGATCGTCTAAGAATATGAATTATGGAAGCTGCTATCACTTGATAAAATTGGATAATAAAGTTGACAGTTTCTTAGTAAAATGTGTACTACCTGCCAATTCTCGACAGGACTTTCCTTAGGGAATGACATCACTACATAGTATAAAACAAAGTCGCTTTCTCTGTCCCTATGTCCCTTTGTATGCTTAAATCTTCGAAACTACACAACGGATTTTGTTGCGGTTTTTTTTAATAGATAGAGTGATTCAAGAAAAAGGTGTAATAACATCCATTAAATAGTGGAGTAGGCTATATATTTTATACCCGTGCGAAGCCGGAGCGGGTCACTAGTTATAAATAATTATCGAATAATACGTTAGGAAAATAATAGTGGACAAACAAGACCAGATCATAATAATACACATTATTATTTGACGGCCTCCGTGGCGCGATCGGTTAGCCGCCTGAACGCTAATTGTGAGGTGTCCCGGGTTCGATTCGAAGCAGAGTTAAGAACTACGATATTCTTGTGCTTTCCACTCTGGTCATTTACGCTTCATATGTATTTGTCTATGTATAATAAGTATATGTTTCTTAAGTTTACGTTGAGTACCCTTAACACAAGTATTAAATGTACTTAGCAAGGGGCTAGTTCAATTGGTGTAATAATGTACAAATATTATTAGGATTATTATTATTATCTGACAATGACTATGGCCTTATGACAGATAATGTGATAATATGACTATTAAATCACCACCTGTCACATTACTTACTGACTATCTGGTGAAACGTGGACTTTGAGAAGCCAAAAATATTCGTAGTACGTTGCAATTCGTAGTATGCCACTTTGGTCACTCAAGCCTCTTACTACATTATAAATGAAAGAAAACAAAAATCACTTTTAGTTCTAAGCTAGGAGCTAGGTTCTGGGACGTTATAATAATGCTCACTAGCTGCTGTTATTCACGCTATGTCGTATGAGGCTACTAAACGTGTAAATATTTTACTAATTAAAAAAATGAACCAAATATTGCATTATAGTTCCGAACTAGTCTGAGACTTAAAAAGAATGCCAAGTAGCTGCCATTCTTCCTTAGTATTATAAGTAGTGCCAAAAGGGCTTGGAGTAAATAGAATTTAATTGGGCGCTAGGCTATCAACCTGTCACCAATGTTCCATCTGAAATCATAACCCCAATATTCATACTAAAAACTAACCAAGAATATATTACGTGTTTCTAAGGTTCTATCCACCCCGAAAGGGATTAAAGGACGCGAATGTATATGTATATTACGTTTTGTTTTACCAATAAACAGCCCAAGATAAGCTCTATATGGCTATAGAATGAATATGTATATCACGTTACTGGTGTGAACTTATCTGCCAATATAACCCGACCAAATAAAATATTTTTTGTCAGGATTTTGTAAATCGTCTTATTGTAACAGTCAGATAGACGCTATATTGAAAAAAGGTGACGTTAGGAGTACCTATAACCGCCGAGAGTGTATGAGAAGATGTTTAAATGTCAAAGAAGCGAAAGTGGTCTGTCAGGATCTTGACAAATCGGGATCCGTGATCTCTGCCTACCTCTCTACAGAGAATCAGGCGTGATGTTTATGTATGTATGTATGTATGTCTTATTGAATTAAACATCAATGGCA
The DNA here is from genome assembly GCA_030578115.1 of Leucoptera coffeella. NCBI lineage: Eukaryota > Metazoa > Arthropoda > Insecta > Lepidoptera > Lyonetiidae > Leucoptera > Leucoptera coffeella. Next base: position 180,798 of record JAMBLF010000369.1, read on the forward strand.
AATAGGTTTATTATAATGCAAAACACATCCTCAATGATTAAAGATTTACCAATAAACGGCCCAAGGTAAGTCTGTAGGTAAAAAGCAACCCAGCAAAACCTTACTAGGAAACCCACTTATCCCTTTTTAATCCTCGAGGAGGCCCCAGGGTAGGAAACTGCTTAATCGCCAAGTCACACACTCCGCTGTCCCTTTTTGGTCACCGAAAACCTTTTTGCCTTTCTTTAATCCTCACAGCGGATTGATTTATGCTAAAGTTTGTGGTGACATTGGAATATGTTTATATTGATATATATATAATAGTATATACATAATATTATAATGATAGTATGTACATCACTACATAGTATAAAACAAAGTGGCTTTCTTTGTCCCTATGTCCCTTTGTATGCTTAAATCTTTGAAACTACGCAACGGATTTTGATGCGATTTTTTTTAATAGATAGAGTGATTTAAGAGGAAGGTTTATATGTATAATAACATCCATTATATAATAGAATAGGCTATATATTTTATACCCGTGCGAAGCTGGAGCGGGTCACTAGTATGTTTATATTTGATGTACCTACATATATTTATGATTATTTACACTTATATTACATGTGAATGATGTATTTTCAATATGTGTTTTGAATAGAATGTAACTATTTGGTTTCAAATGTCAAAAAAGATGATTAAGTATACTTTTAGTCGTTGAGTTTAAACATTAATATTGTATTATATAATATATCGTTGTACGACCTAATTATGTAAAAAATGTATATAAATTTAGTAATATAGCTTATGGTGGCTGTAGAATTACCTCTCAAAACCCCTAGTTCACCAATCACCTCTTACGACAATCAAAATATACCTGGTTACATTCTATTCCAAGACCAATAACAGAATAATACCCAATTTCCAATACACCAGTACATAATGTCCTGTAACACAGACTAAAGCCTCGTTCACATTGAGACAAAATACTTTCACGCTTCAACGTTAATCCCTAATCCCTCTTTTTGTTCCACGCTCATCCCTAGGGAATGGATGGCGGCCATTACGAAGACGGTGAGTTAATTGTTTGTGAGCCTTATCCTTTAGATGGATTCAATTTAGCTTGTTAAGAGGAATTTAGGTGGTTTTTTTGTAGGGTAAAAGTGTGGTGATGGTTGTGAATAGATTGCTTGCTAATTTATCAATGAAAACTTTACAATAGATTAAAAAAATATTTACAAAATTAAAACTAATTAAAATAATTTACCTATAAATTAAATATATCTAAAAATTTGTCACTGTCGTTGGAGCGCAGAGTGCCCAATATGCTGGCAGCGTTTCCCCTCTGAATAGCCAGGACTAATAGCTTGCTAATAGATTGATTAACTGAATGTCGTATCGATATAAAATGAGATATGTGTTGATAGGTTATTAGTTATGTCCTAAAAAAACTATGTAAATTTTAAGCATTTAAACAAGTCCTAAAAACTTTAGAATAACTCGCCGCTGCGGCTAATATGTAAGATGAGAATTCTTGAAAATAAGACCTGTTTTGAATAGTTAAAGATCAATGAAAATTCTAATAACATATAACTTTATATAGTAATACAAGTTCTATAAAATTAATAACAAGTTCCTGAAAATAATAAGATGAGGACTAAAAAATTAACTCAAAACATTTCTAATAGATTAAAATCATATTTTTCGTGATCGTGATCTCTGCTTACCCCTCTGTAAGGAAATGGGCGTGATCAGTATTTATGTATGTCAGAAAAGCTACAATTCCCTTCCGACTTCTAAACAAATCATTTCACCGCTTCCAGCCGAAAAATATGTAGATATCTACCACGAATTTCCAAATTGATTCTGAGCTTTCTCCGGGGTCAGTAGGGCTATAAATTACGTCGGAGCTGTGCTCGAATTGGCGAAAAATCCATTTAGGATCGTCCCGCTGATAAAGGGGCCAGTCTAGCGAGTAACGATGGAGCTTTCAGTTTCTACCAGTTCCTTGGGGAATGTTTGAGAAAAAGTGCAGCGATGTAATTATTTGCTCAGTGTTGTTGTGAAGGAGTTTTAAAGTTTTTATAATTATTCGTGGAAGTGTGGAAATAGAGACTCCTACTGGATAACAGTAACTTTTAATCTCGATCACATCACGAAAAAACCGTCCTAAAACTTTTTATCACTTTAAAAATTTGTAATGCGAAACAATAAATAATCAAAAAATAGATGAATTAAATTTACATGTACGTAATTCCTTTTAAACCGAACCAACAATATATTGTAACGAAAGCGTGCCAACAATATTAATTTCCGAATGTCACGTCACGTTGACAAGGCCTCCCAGATAAGTCTGTTCTCGACAGGCGCCGCTGAGTACAATGAACGCTCCGAATAACAACAAAAAGTCGAATAATTACTGACAGGATAATGGCCAAGCAACATTGCTTCTAGTTAGCTATGAACGCCTGGTACTCTAAGACAGTGAGACTATTCTTAGATACGATATCTAGAATATTATTTTAGTTAATTATGTTAGTTACACATACACAAAATTCAGGATTTAGAATTTAAGTTGAGGATTTAGAATTTTGTGTAGGTATGTCTATTACTTAACTTGAGCCCCAAGTCCACCAATGCTATTTGCAAAACCGCAGTTTAATATTACATCAGTAACGCTGTGAAGTTGTTAGTGGAATAGGCTTAAAAATGACTAAATTTGTCACACTATTAATGAACTGATATTGAACTATGATTGTGCTAGCATCAGTAGATTTTGGCCCCTGTTAGGTATAAGTAGTACTTACAAGAATTTAAGAGTCATTTACCGTATTTTCTATATAGCTAAAAAACAATAACATTCTTCTGAATAGTCCATACTAAACGCCATCACGCGGTAACTATGATATATCCAATCATTTAAGGTTTAATAAATAACGTTTTCATAAACGTTCTAAGCAATCAAGGAGACGGCTACACAAGCCTCTGACTTAGTCTTAGTTATATGAGGAGTAAAATTTACGAAATATCCTGCTATCCATTATACAACAGGACATCAAAACCTCTCAGTTATATTAGGCATTTCAAAATTATGATGTATTTTATTTTCAGTTGCCTCCACCGCCGCAGATAGAACTGGACATGACGATGCCTTATCTTCGGACAGCGTTCAAAAGACCTACAGTCAGAGTACGACGTAAGTGATATAGATTAGTAATAAAGTCGATAGAATCTTTACTAGCTACTATTCTTCTTGTGTAAAGTAGGAGGGACTAGTATTTCAAACCTTTTTCAAGATGAACTTGTTTAAATGTAACCATTTAAATGCCATCGTTGTGATGCTAACGGTGATCAATGAAAAATGTGTACGAGAATGTGCCTGACCTGTCCTAACAAAGAGGGATTGAAAGACGCGAATATACATGTTAAAACAGTATCTACTCGCCTTGTGTTGTTTCTGTGTTTTGGAGACATTCAAAAGAACTTGTGATTTACGTTAAATAATTGGTTATATTCCGTATATACATAAATATACGTTAATATCCCCTAGGTCACTTTTTAGCATGAATATTGGGATTGAGATGTCATAATGATCATTAGTGACAGGTTGCTAGCCCGTCACCCAATGGATTCCATTTAACCCTACTACATGCTCGGAAGAATGACAGCTAGTTAACATTCTATATATTTTCTAGACTTGAACGGGCTAATAGTTTTTTTTTACCGTGCTAATCTGGTACTCATATTATATTACATTATATCTTTCCAACCCAACAATCTTCTTTCAATCGTCTTTAGATTAATCTACGGTAATGTCCTGTAAATCCAGTCTAAGTACCTACTGTTTTAGGTGTGGTTTATTATTAAATTTACGGTCCCGGTTTATTATTAAGTTTAATTCGTGCCATGATATCCCTAAAGAATTCCCTTAGTTGTGGATAATTAACATTAGAAACGTAACATTCATTTGTTAGTTTATTCAGTATAAGGGGAAACTTCTGTCGATTGACATGAGGTCAACAATTAACTTCACACTTAGGGAGCTAAAAGTTACATATGCATTACGACTGGAAATACTTTCTGGGGTTTAGTGACGATAATCAACGTGGCCATAGACCTTTAGTCGCCTTCTTCGACATGTTGGGAAGATTCATAAATAGTTAGCGTAAAATGATGACGTCACAGACTACCATGAGACAACTAACCAGCTATCTATAACAATCTAACAATACAAGATATAACGATCTGCTTTTTCCTCTACTTTATAAAAGCCAATTTAGAGACCAAGAGTTTCCTTATGCATAAACCTGCAAAAAGACACCATCACTAACCCTCATCTATTTTTTCCAGCTGCAACGCCGTCAGAGCTGTGTTCCAGGTCATCTAAGAATCCAGCTGGAGCCCTAGAGCCAAGGGGTCTGGTGGCCATCATCAAGAGACAGGTGCCCTTGGCTGGGCAGCTGAGCTACGAGCTGTCTTGGGGTCAAGGATGGGGCTGGGTCACCTTGCCTAATGGGGTTTGGAGTGGACGTAAGTATAGAACAATTAGACATTGGTTTTTTGTGCCACCTTTAGGTCTTTTGAGCATTTTTGAAATGCACAGAATCGCAAATAGATTAATTTAGTATAGGAATAAATTCAACGATAGATAATAACTAATATAGTATATTTATGTGATTGAAATATAATTTAACCAATTGGCTTTTATCGAAAATAAGTGTCTAGGGGATCTCTTTAATAGACTATCTAATGAATAAACTTCATCGAAGGTTTTATATCACAAAATATTGTTCAGAAGCTTTAATCTAGTACGTTAAACTTAAACCTACATATTTTCCTTCCAGGCCTAACCTGGTCCCAGCAAGGCGAGGACTTCGCCCTCCACTCCATGCCCATCATGCACCACTCCAACGTCTCCGAAGCCTGTTCCATGCTGGACGGGGTCACTGCTTACGAGGCAGCTGCTTATGAGCAAGCCCTCGCGGAGTATGACGACGGAGGGGTGTCAGACGACTGGGACTTTGGACTAGATTGTGGGGACTTCATGATGTGAGGAGTTGGAGTGGAAGGGTCAAGGGTACGCCTGTAATGAAGCGATGTGTATGTCACGAGTAGTGATACGAACCAGTGTATCGTCGTTGCGGCTGGAAAAACCGATAAATATTATTTGAAGAAAAATGTTTTTTTTACTATGAAAGCTTCCTTGATACGCTCGTCATGCCTATGAAACCCGTTTTATATATCTCAAAAGAATACGAACTTAGATTCTTCCGCTATGTATTGTTCAAACAAAAATGCGCGTCCTAAATTTGTAACAAACAGTTTTTTGTCTTTTATCAAAAATTACGATTTTGTCTTTATCGGTTGTTCCTGGCGCAACGACGGTATGAGTGTTGAATGTGTAGGCTAGGCAATCTACGTTAGAGTAAAGTAGTTTACAGTTGTGTTAGAGTAAGCTTTCAATATCAGTCGTCTATGGTGCGTCAACAAAGTCAGCAGCTCAGTGAAAGTTGAAAACACAAATAATTATTTTCGGCTGAATATTTAGTCAATTGTGATGCTAAACTGGCTAAATATCTTCGCTTTGGGATAAGATTTGGATCCTCAACTGGAACGAACCGAAGAACAAGGAAGAGAGCAAGGAATCGAAGCATCAATTTCGTTTTTCTTCGGTTGTAGCGGCTAGTGTTGTAAAGAACTCGAGTCTTTGAGTCCTAAATTTAGAGCTCGACTCTACATTACACGACTCGACTCATAACAATAAGACTCTTAAGAATAAAGAACTCAAGTCTATATGAGCTCTTGAACGCGAGTCTCGAGACTCGAGTCTTCTTTAGCGCTCGAGTCCTTTTTACGCGCCGAGTCGCGCTCGAGTTCTTTTCCGCTTTGAGTCATTCTTTTTAAAGCAGCCAATAAAGGGCTATTTTTGTGAGATATAATCATGTGTAACCAGAAGGAGATGTCGAAAAATAAATGAAAGAAGTAAAGTTTTAATTAACATGAAAAATATTACAAAAGAAAACATTAATTAAACAAATGTAATTTTAGTCACATTAAACAGTAGATATGATGTCATTATTTTTGTTATTATTGGAGAGTAATTCATGTGTTTATGATTATAATTGCATACAAAGATTTATTTAAAAAAATCTAGCCATGATGCAAGACACATTGAAGCTTGTATGGTCTTATTATATAAGTATAGACATTTATTCTAAATAAATCACTGTCAGCATTTCGAAGACCAGTTTGAAGAAGACTCGAGCTCTTTTAAGACTCGAGCTCTTTTAAGACTCAAGCTCTTTATAAGACTCGAGTCACTCGAGTTCTATTTAAGGTTTCGAGTTCAATAATGGCGCTCGAGTCTTCATGATAGGACTCAGACTCGGCTCGACTCAAGACTCCGAGTTCAGTTAGTTCACTGAGTCTTAGAAAATTGAGTCGAGTCTATCGAATAAGACTAAAAGACTCGAGTTCTTTACAACACTAGTAGCGGCTGACGGCGTTGGTGTAACCATGGCGATGAAATAACAAGAAGTTCAAACGCCGTGGCATCAGTGTTTGTACTTCAGCCGACATAACCTTAGTGGTGAATGGCTTAACAAAGAATTAAAAAAAAAAAGCTTTCAATATTTTTGAAGTGTAGAGATCCCGCCACATAAGGTGGCAGTAGCCAAACTTGGAACTAAATTTGACGTTACCGCCATTGCGTGTTATTTTGTATGAAAGGTAAATTTAGTATTACCAGCGTTGTGTTTTTTGCCCACTCTTTGTAGTTTTTATGTTTGTTAAGGGTGATTATAATAAATTGATTTCCGGAGTTTCTTGTTAGTTCTTCTCCAAGCTAGGGTCTCCGCTGATCTAACCTCGGTAAAAAATATGTAAAGACAATGCTCAGTGCCATGTTTGAAATAATAGTTTTAAGAGATTCGCGATTTATACTCATGATATCAGATATAAGGGTGTGTATAAGATTGATTGCAGCTGTGGGAAATCTTACGTCGAACACACTAAACGGTCTATTGCGGACAGAGTGAAGGAACACATAATATATGTAATATATAATAAGAAGGATAAGTCCCGTTAATTATTAATCATGTTTGAAATAGTTTAATAAACATATTTTGACTTTGATATATTAATTTGTTTTATTTGAGTTTATAGCTCTGCAACCAAAGACCGTTACAAATGAAACCTATAATGTATCGAGCCGTATGGCACAGTGAGTGCTAGTTTTGGCGTGTTTACTGGTAACACTGAATTACGCGACTGTGGCGACGCCTCCAACTGCCACCTTATGTGGCGGATCTAGGATTATGTTAGAGATCCCGCCATATAAATTGGCAGTTGGGGGCGTCGCCACAGTCGCGTAATTCAGTGTTACTAGTAAACACGCCAAAACTAGCACTCACTGTGCCATACGGCTCGATACATTATAGGTTTCATTTGTAACGATCTTTGGTTGCAGAGCTATAAACTCAAATAAAACAAATTAATATATCAAAGTCAAAATATGTTTATTTAAAATAGGCCCTATCACAAGCTCTCTTTGAATGTTATCTTATGATCTAAGTATAACAACAATAAAGATTATTATTTTTATAACTAACAAACATATTAGAGAGAAAGATTACAAAGAAAGTGAGCAGTGTGCCAGTTTATTCCATAATATATTCAAAATTATAAATATCACAAGCTCTCTTTGAAAGTTATCTTATGATCTAAGTATAAATTAAAAAAACTATTTCAAACATGGCACTGAGCATTGTCTTTACATATTTTTTACCGAGGTTAGATCAGCGGAGACCCTAGCTTGGAGAAGAACTAACAAGAAACTCCGGAAATCAATTTATTATAATCACTCTTAACAAACATAAAAATTACAAAGAATGGGCAAAAAACACAACGCTGGTAATACTAAATTTACGTTTCATACAAAATAACACGCAATGGCGGAAACGTCAAATTTAGTTCCAAGTTTGCCTACTGCCAATTTATGTGGCGGGATCTCTAGTTCATTAATTATTAGTAATCATTTTAACAATAACATGATTTGCAGTTACATGGAATTTAACCGAAAGAAATGGCCAGTGTTGGATCTATCAATAAAATGAATTACATAAAATATAGAATTCTACGAAACAAATTGGCCTATACTTTAGAGTAAATTGTAAGCTACTTTAGTTTAACGTAGATGTGTGGTACCCTAAACTTTGGCTTCTACTATTCTCTGACGTCATACAATGATCTTCTACAATCTTCCCTTTGAATAAGTATCGTAGTTGCCATGGCATTATGTGGAAAATTAGTGGTGGCTGGTCCATCACGTAAAGATTCCATTAAGCTTGAATTTTGGCTTGTTTTACTGACCCTTTCGTAGGGGATTATTGACGTCAGCGTAAATACATTTAGAGGCAAAATTATTTGGTATGATCTGGAAAAATAATAATTAGAATAATAAAGAGATATAGAAATGAGAGTATATGATTTAAAAATAGGATAATAGTATGATAAAATATTTTCATGTTTTTAAAGATGTGTATGTAGAGATTAATAGAAAATAAATAAATATAGATGGTCCCTTTAATAGCTACTGTGTCTTAAAATTCAAAATGAGATAGTGTATTATAGTTTTCTTTATCTGATATTAATAAAGTAACTCAAAGTGACTCAAATTTTGCAGAAACAAAAGCGAACAACGAAATTTTTACTATCAAAATAGTCTATCAAACAACTTCTTCATACCTGCCTAACAATGGTATGACGCCATCTAGAGTTCATAAATGGATATTATATTTATAAATATTTGGATTCTTATGATTTTAATAAGAGTAAGAAAAATATGAAATTACTTATGAATGTTAAAAAAACGTTTTTGGGATGATTGTATTGATCTTTTTGTATTTTTTCTATAATCTACGCTTAGTTTTGTACTCGTAATAGTGAAATAAAAAGTATTTAAATGGAATAAATAAGATATTCTATTTCGTATTTAACATAATTTATCTAATGAACAAATATTAGACACAAAAATGTTAAATACAACATCAATTTGCAGAATATTTATACCTATATCTTTTTTTATTTTTTTTTATTAGGCACTAGGATGTGTTCAAAATAGTGCCTATTCTGACAATCTCTTCATCGGTTACTGAGTGTTATACTGTTAGGGGTAAACATGTATGGGTGATCTCTAAATAGTAGCTTTGATTGATCGTGGCTTAGCAGAGTCAGTATTTTGTTAAAAACTTTACGTGTTATTGAGAAAATTAATTTAAAAAGTCTTCACGTGTAAAACACCTTTTTTTCTACTTTATGATTTTTTTGCCTCCCAAACATAATTTTACTTACTTTATTTAATACATGTTAAAGAGGGTACACAGATAGTAAGGAGGCAATTATTCATAAAACTTATTATTAATTTAAAAGATTCTTCTATCTGTTTCTCTCTAGTCTTTGTCAAATTATACACGCATATAAAAACCCTTTATAATAACCCGTTTACTATCTCGCTTTCTCAATTGCCTGTTTTAAAGTACTAAGGGCATTCATTCATTTGTCTACCCCGCCACAATTCAAAAAGGGAGTGAGCATACACTTTAAGCGACTGTTATGTTATATTACTATTCATTATATCACATAAAAAAATAATAACATCCGCATAAAATAATGATAATAATATTATATGTAAAATATAGAGTAACAGTTTCAAATGGTGTATTAGGTTTGATGTGTCAAATAGAATGTATTTGAATGTTCCAATAGACATAGCTATTCCTATAACACCAACTATTGTAGATACCCTGTACATTAGAGCAAAAGACTAAATTATAAGACGAAATAGACAAAAGAAAAAATATTGTTTAAACTGGTGTCACTAATAAAAATATGGTTTTAATTCAAAAACTTAACGTGCTATATGATACGCTTTTGAAACTGAAAAAAATAAAAAAATAATGTTATTGAACTTAACACCGTATTTTTTACGAAAAACCTTCTGTAAAATTGTGTAAAAATATAATTTTGTGTAATTTTACAAGCAGCGTTAATCCTTATAAATATTTATTAAATTATGTATATGTTATGGTAAAAAGGGTTATTCTTAACTTATGTAATTTTATCTGACATTTTTTTTATTAAAACAGAAGAAAAACTTACGCTTTCTGTTTTCATCTGCGTTGATTTAGATTCACAATAGAGTCATAGAGACAAAATATTAGTAAATGTAATGAGTAAAGGCATTAATATGGAATATTAGAGAAATATTGATAGCTTATATCCAAATAACCTTCATTTGCTTTCCCTTAATTTTGTGACAACATGGGAGAAACGAAAGTTATTATTAACATATTTATGTTCCGGCCTAGTATGGGATAAAATGAGAAATATTTATTAGTAACCGTTCAAATAAAATTTGATATAGATTTATATTAAGATAGAGAACCCTTAGATTAAGTAGAAAAACCTGACTGTGTGTAGATGAGCTCAAATATTACGTGTTAATAATAGTATTAGTAGATAATATTGTATTTGATGTTGTGTCGTGTGATTGTTATAGAAATCCTTTGATAAAAATGGTCCTGAGAATACTTGAAAAATGAAGAATATTTTTTACTTAGCCAAATTTACAAACTCAACATTTTTGACAATTTAACCTCTGACTGACGCATGGTTTCACTGATTGCAATTAAAGCGACTTTTTATCTTTTATACTACCTGAGTGAACCAATGTATTTGATTCTATGTATGACATCCACAATTTAATGATAATATGCATGCAATTTCTTTGTTTTAGAATTGTGTGTGTATGACTATGATTTTATTTGATTCAAATTATGTTTACAGTTTTATAAATCATATGTAAATGTTTGGATATAATGTCAGTACATATAGATGGATGTGGGTTAGAATAATTAAAAAACGGACTCCTAACATACACAGTAGAGTACCCGCCACATACGGTGGCAGTAGCCAAACTTGGAACTAAATTTGACGTTTCCGCCATTGCGTGTTATTTTGTATGAAAGGTAAATTTAGTATTACCAGCGTTGTGTTTTTTGCCCACTCTTTGTAATTTTTATGTTTGTTAAGGGTGATTATAATAAATTGATTTCCGGAGTTTCTTGTTAGTTCTTCTCCAAGCTAGGGTCTCCGCTGATCTAACCTCGGTAAAAAATATGTAAAGACAATGCTCAGTGCCATGTTTGAAATAATAGTTTTAAGAGATTCGCGATTTATACTCATGATATAAGATATAAGGGTGTGTATAAGATTGATTGCAGCTGTGGGAAATCCTACGTCGAACACACTAAACGGTCTATTGCGGACAGAGTGAAGGAACACATAATATATGTAATATATAATAAGAAGGATAAGTCCCGTTAATTATTAATCATGTTTGAAATAGTTTAATAAACATATTTTGACTTTGATATATTAATTTGTTTTATTTAAGTTTATAGCTCTGCAACCAAAGACCGTTACAAATGAAACCTATAATGTATCGAGCCGTATGGCACAGTGAGTGCTAGTTTTGGCGTGTTTACTGGTAACACTGAATTACGCGACTGTGGCGACGCCTCCAACTGCCACCTTATGTGGCGGGTACTCTATCTTTTAGCATTTTGTTTCTTAAGTGACATTGACAGAGGTACCAAAGTGACATTCGATTAACGTCAGTCAATATGTCGCGGGTTAGTTTTAAATTTGGTTGGGTGATAAAATATTCTTCTTGTAGTCCTTTTTCCTCCATGAGAGATGAATAGACAATGAATAAAAGATAGTAAAACAAATCGATAAATGTAATAGGAAGATAAATGATGTATTTGCTGATGTTTTAATTAAAAAACGTGTTCTTAAATTGTATGAAAATCTATAGAATTGCCAATCTAAATTATGTCTAGAAATAGTTATAGTATACAAGTGTAAGTAGATCTATTTTAGTTTTATAAAATATTATGTTTGATAACGTCTGAGATATTTTATTTTTTTACGACTTTTTTCTGTTTTATTTTTATTAGGTATTAATAAATTAGAGTTCACTATGACAATCATTTGTGGTTTCTATGTTTTTGTTTTAAGAAAATAAAGTTTTTTGAAAACAAATAATTATTTTATTTAAGTTATATAACCTTGAGGTAATAGAAAATGAGTGTTTAATATCATCACGCACAGTAATTAATAATTCGTTGCGTCGCTACTTCTTATTGAGACCAGGAAAAGCATTTCCTTAACGACTTCATGTTTTTCAGGCGCAAAAAAATTTTTAATCTAGAGTCGAATAATGTGTTTACGCGCCAAAACTGCGGAGCGTGGAACCGAAGTATTCGTATGTTCGTATTCGTAATGATTCGGTTAGGTGTGGAACCTACACCTATATATCATCTTAAATCTATATATTTATATTATGCCGTATCTGTTTATCTTTACTCTTTGTCAAATTATTTTCTCACCAAAAACTCGTGCTAGCACTTAAAATATATGTATGAGGCTTCTGAACGAGAATGAAAGAATCTTACCAAAACAGAAACAAGTAATAAGAAGGACATATATACGCGATTGTCTGGCTAGCATTACAAAAATTGCTAAATTAGTTCCCAATCTTTGATCTTAATCATTATTATTCACCCTTATTATTATTTTCATCCCTTTTTTAGGAATTCCACCCGTGAGTTTGAATATGTTATATACATGAATGATAGTAGATTGTCGAAAGGCATATATTATATGAGTGCTGTGGACATGGTCGCCTTTACAGAATGCAAGAGTGACTATATAAGTACATACATACACTATATAAGTATAACCGCCGAATGTGTATTAGAAGTAGTATGGATAATGTAGCGAAAGTTATTATCTTTATATTGTGTTATTATGTTTATATCAGAGCGGTTAAAATGGGGATCTGTAATATCTGCCTGCACCTCTGTAAGGACACGGGTGTGATGAGTATTTATGTTTGAATACATCTTCAGGCCGTACTTGTCAGTGACAAAAACAACGTAGCGCTACTTAATATAGGCTGGAGGTTATGCAAAGTTATTATCCTAAATGACTCATTGTGTGATCACATCTTAATTTGGTAAAGTGAGTTCAGTGCTGCCACCTAGCTTGAACCTTTGAGCGACGGTTATGAGGTTAACCGAAGCAACAGCTGTTTTGGTTCGCGACGAGAATGGACGTTTGTTTGATCGAAATCAACGTGAGCATTCAGTGAAAATATTGGCAGAATACCGCGAGCTTATGCCTGTTTTGTTTATTATATTCCATAGCGCGAAAATAGTATAAATTTTGACAATTCCGTGACTTTAATAACTCAAATCATATTGTCATTATTCGACAATATTTTTGCGGAAATGCGAAAATATTTTGTGTGATAAATTTATATTGATTTTACAAGTGTTTTGGTTATTAAAAGAGAGAAAACGTTACAATGGAAAAACCAGCAGGTTCCAGATTATTGCAGATGAAAGTGAGTAGCTATTTACCGTTGTTTATAACGTATTATTTAAAATTTTCAATTTGAATTCCATAACTACTTATTTTAAGTTTTTTCTTATCAATTTTGACGAAAATATGAATATTTTGCAAAGATACATACTATTTCCCATACATTACTATAGATAGGTGTCAATCCATTAAATTTACTGGGACAAGAAAATCAGTTAGGTAATATTCTAGCATAATGTATCTATATCTACTCACAAAAACAATAAAAGAGCATTGTCTCTACATAAACATCACCTGAATTCAATCAGAGTTTTTATTATTATTATCTATTTAATCCTACATCAATTAAAAATACATACATACACATCACGCCTGATTCCCTGTAGAGCAGTAGGCAGAGATCACGAATACCCATTTGTCCCGATCCTGACAGACCACTTTCGCTTCATTGACACTCATACATCTGATACACACTCGGCGGTTATAGGTACTCCTAACGTCACCCTTTTTCAATTAAAAATATACATATACAAACAAAACAATTACAGTTTCATTACTCATAGTTAGTCCAGATATTATTACGAAGCTACATAGGTATTTAAAAAAAAGTTCTTTACCTTAGGTATTAGACTAGGTTGCACTATTGTTTTCCTCGAAGGTCAGGGTTCGATGTCTGACTAGGTAAATCCGGAACGGACGTTGACTTGGGGATTTTCACGAATATATCCGTTTCTTTACGGTAATTAGACTTGTGCTGTTATCACCATGTCTTTTTCGTCAATGACATGTAAGTTCTGTAATATCTGTATCGGGTGGACAGAATCTCGGACACGAAATATCTTCTGTTATCTTAAGGATTGTGATTAATTAGAATAATTATCATAGGTTCCTTGGCTATCAACCAATTAAATCAATTTACTTCCAGTCTCTTACGAAGTGTTCATTTAGTCGATTACCCTGTATTTTTTTCAAATAGTTTTTGATCTAAATTATATCTTATACTGCAAAGAAGATAGGCTAGTATTTAAACGAACATCAAATAATATTAAAATGCACACCAAAAATACTGAAATGTATACCAAAATAAATCAGTCCCAACCCAAACCTACCCTTTGGTATGTTTAGCTATATTTTGGTGTACGTTTCAGTATTTTTGATCTGCATTTAATTATGTTCCAAAAAGATATACCCATTTCATACGTATATTATATTCTTTTTATGTCCCAAACTAGCTAGGGATTGACTATAATAGATACTAGTTAAGTATCTACACTTGAAGTTGTGTATGACTCAATGGACTCAATAGAATTTGAAGAACCAACCACTTGATTCTCTGGTTAGATAAAACTTGATGTAAGCAATTAATTTTGATGCAACTAGCCCATTAGGTGAATATTTTGTTGTTCTATACGAATGAGTTTATGTGTCTAAATATAAATGTGAATATTATATCCTACTCTTTGTAAAGTACACAGAAGTTACTGTTTCAAAAACCAAACTATCTTTAATTACTTTTTTACCTATTAGTCTACGACTACTAACATGATAGGTGGTCCTTGTAATTACGAAAAGTGATTATTATCCATACTAAGAAGATACAAGTGTCCTAATATGTGAATAATTGAAAATGTACTCTGGATATTTCGTCAATGTATCCCTAATCCTATGTCTGCTTAAATCACGCCTACTCTTCGTACCTACCTCTTTGCTCGAAATCATATTCACGTACTAATACCCTCATTGATTGGAAATTCCTATCAATTGAACCCTATCTGGGTCACGGGTGGCAAAGGCATTCAGTGCTAGAGGCGAGCATTTAACCCCGATTCATGAAAAAACCTAATTGTCCGTTACACAATGTATTGAGTAATTTCTGTAATGGATCGATTCGGATACTGAGTAGAATTGGGGCATAGTGCAGCCTAAATTTTTGTTGATTCTGTTGCTAGGGGTAACGATATTGCCGCCCCATCTCTGAATATATTACCTTTTTTATACAACCGTGGAAGTACGTTATACATCTTCTACTTTATATTTGCATACTATACAATTAATAGTTATAGGTAAAGATAAGTGTCAATGAAAACTTTAGTTTAAATAGGTAATCTTAACATTTTAACAGACAGTTTTAACAGTTTTTGTCTACTTCTTTAGAATCCTCCGTAACTTATACTATAAATGGATAGTTTTACTGATTGATTGACCCCACAAACATAAGCATAGTTAATCTATTGATGTTGACAAAAAAAGAAAGAATGTTTTTACACTATGTTATAAAATAAGGTTTTTATATCTATAATAACTATATCTTTATCTCTATCTACCTAAAAGAAGTGAAAGAAAGGGTTCTTAAATATTTATTCGTAATAAAAGCAAACTGTACCTCTTTTGAGGTCTTCAGTGTAACTTAACTAACAAAATAAGGAATAAATATTATTTTAAGATACTCAATTGTATTTTCCGGAAGAGTGTGAATCATATGAACACATGCATATATAAGTATACTAGCGACCCGCTCCGGCTTCGCACGGGTATAAAATATATAGCCTACTCCACTATTTAATGGATGTTATTATACATATGAACCTTCCTCTTGGATCACACTATCTATTTAAAAAACTGCATCAAAATCCGTTGCGTAGTTTCAAAGATTTAAGCATACAAAGGGGCATAGGGACAGAGGAAGCGACTTTGTTTTATACTATGTAGTGATTTAAGTATATTAAAACATATACATACAAATGCAGTCCTAACATGTAAAATGCGCATTGCAATAACTTAACCAAAGCGGTTGAAGGTCCCACACCCAATTTGGCTAACCAGAAACGAGCGATGAATAATCCGCCAATGTATGTGAAGCTGGATAGAGTTTAATCGTACAGTCTGACATAGAAATGAATGTAGAACTGTCATAATATACTTCTATTCGTATTAAAGCTATATGAAATATTGTATATATTCCTAATAAGACATGTAGACGTTATATTTAAAAAAAGTCACGTTAGGTGTACCTATAACCGCCGAGAGTGTATGAGAAGATGTATGAATGTCAATGAAGCAAAAGTGGTCTGTCAGGATCGGGACAAATGGGGATCCGTGATCTCTGCCTACCCCTCTACAGGGAATCAGGCGTGATGTTTAGGTATGTATGTATGTATATTGAGTCTTCATCGCCACGGTACAACCGCAATATCATTAAATAAATAATAACTAACTATTGAAAACAACGAAACTAGGCAGTAAAACTCGGACTATTAGATTGGTTTAAGGTATGTATATTAAAGTATTGAAGTGTTATATTTAAAAACTATAGATGTACAAAGAATGATTATAAAAAATAATCAACTCAAATCATATAAAACCATATCACTTCACTTCACTTTTTGCCAAAATAAACCCGTCTCAACCAAGCATTAAGTTCAACCAAACTAAACCAAAAGAGAGAGAAAACACTTCTTATTATATTTATTTATCGTTATTAGTTCTTGTCTCTCTGTGTACATTATAAAAGCGATGTAGGCGATGTTGTTCCTTGCAAATAAGTGCATTGGGCCGATCGTAATAATAATGTCACACCCACGACTAAGTTATTAGCTTACCTTCGACAATGATCAGGTAGGTATAACTTGATAAGTTATTATTCGGAGATGAGACCCAAAATTCACGCCTTAAGGTTTTTTAGGAGCTCCGAAGTAAGGGAAACCACTTAAAAGGTTTGTGTATGTTTCAGTGGTGGGATGGTTAAGGAAAAAAAATTTCTTCACTGTGGTTCTTGATAATTTTCTAGGGTAACGTTAGAAGTACCTATAACCGCCGAAAGTGTATGAGGAGGTGTATCAGTATCAATGAAGCGAAAGTGGTCTGTCAGGATCGGGACAAACAGGGATCCGTGATCTCTGCCTACCCCTCTACAGGGAATCAAGCGTGGTGTGTATGTATGTGTGTTTTTGAGAATTACAATGATCTATAAGTTTAATATCATGAAGGAATCATATTGATACTTAAGGCTCTATGTCATGTAAAGAGAATTAATAAAGCTTATATAAAGCGGATAAGCATAACAAACTCTTAAATTTTATATCTTCATCAACAATTTAAATATGACGAAAGATCCTCAGAACTCGGATTATGCACCTGACTATATGTATATTATATGAATGACTGGTTCCACATTACATAGAACACAGCTGTCTAAATAAAAAGTTTAATGAACTTATGCCAATTAGTGTAACGAACTCTTTCGCTTTGTCCAATCTACATGCTTGCAAATATTCATAAGTTCATAAGGAATTATTTTACAACAAAAAACGCATTCACGACCGTTAACCCTTGCGGGGTAGTCAGAGGTTCAGGTGTCCATCTCCGCAATTGCGAAGGTAGTAATTCTATGGCCACCTCGAACCCACGTGTTAACCAGATAGTTAGTACTCAACCTGACAGGTGGTCAGCCATGTCGCCATTTACAAGCACTAACTATTACCTGTTCTGGGAACAGGTAGGTTTCCTCACGATGTTTTCCCTCACCGTATAATTCGATGCATTTCGTAAATGTGTTTTTATTATTTAATAGGAATTATTTTATAGGAGTAAATGAAAAATATAGGTCATGTAGGTAACCTATTTTTCCTTTTAAAGCAACCAACTTTAACCTCACTGAAATCTATGTATTTACTTTTACTGTTTTTTTTTTAGTTTTATGCTATATCCTTCTTACTCAACAATCCCTTACTACACAATTTAAAACGTCTTTTTTAATGATTGCTATATACTTACTTACTAAATCCTTGAATCCCTCATCAGGGACATAGGGCCTTCAACAAAACACGCCACCTGAGCCTATCCTGCGCGATGACTTCAATCTCAGCCCATGATAAGCCAAGACCGAGAGCCTCCTTTCTGACGTCATGGTTTTCATATACTTAATCACTACATAGTATAAAACAAAGTCGCTTTCTTTGTTTCTATGTCCCTTTGTATGCTTAAATCTTTGAAACTACGCAACGGATTGTGATGCGGTTTTTGTTTATAGATAGAGTGATGCAAGAGGAAGGTTTATATGTATAATAACATCCATTAAATAGTGGAGTAGGCTATATATTTTATACCCGAGCGAAGTCGAATCGGGTCACTAGTTTAATCTAAAATACTACATTACGACAGCATGTATGCTAAATTTCCTCACACGGTTGCATACGTTCTAGTAAATACAATATAGATAGTGCCTGGATTTAAGTAGGTTTTAGGTCACTGCTCTTATCTAGTGGCAAATGAATCGATTTAGTGCAATGAACTCGGATTTCAAATGGTTTTAATATTGAAACACCCTTCCGTATATTTACATGTAATATTTACATACGAGTACATTCATATATCTGTATATACTTCCCTAAAGGGATAGGCAGAGGCTATCAATAGCCACCTTGAACGATCCTGACAATTCTCTTGCTTTATGACACCTTCTCATACTCTTCTGTTCTTCACGCTACGTACAGCCTTAGAAGAATGTCTCTAATTTGATCTGTAGGTATAATTTGTATGTTCTACAAGGTTTTGTACTTCCCCGTCAAACACTACCTTATACAATAGAATTTTGTACAATTGTACCCTTAGTCACTGAAATGCTTGAAAGAAATATAGTAAGTAACTTTCTATTTTTGTCCCACAGGCTTAATATAGACTATATAACTACTATTATTTATCAATTCTATACACAAAAGTTTTGTACCTTGTCTATGGCAAATCAGTTAACTGTTCAATTATTTCTGTCGTCTCCTTACCAATTTAAATTAATTGAACGGTTGTCTTAACAACCGTTGACAATGATTAGTTTGCCCACTGACGAATGTTCATTAACAGCCCACTCGCCGTTTAATGAGAATCCCTGTACACTGTTGAGGTGGTATCTAATGAATACGTAATACTAGTATAATGTGCAACTAAACAAGTATTGGGGTATTTGTAAACAGCGTAGATACTAGTAGGTATTAATGCATAAATTCAATATATCTCTTCCGGGTCAGACGATGTATGAACACCATCAGTAAAGCTTTGATCTTTTTAGACCATTTAATAGCAAGTAATTATTTTCACGTGACTCATAGATTCAAACCTAACATGCCTTCGAAATTACGGAGATAGTCACTCAAGCCTTTTACTACCCAGCTACAATATAAAGATGATACACAAGTCGTGAAGCGTAAGTTATGTTAATTTCATAAAAAAATATTACTTTGAATGTTATAAGTATAAGTCTCGTTATTAAAACAAAATCAAACGTGTCAAAAACGTGTTTAGTTCTAACTTATTTCCCGTAATTCCTTTCTTATTGCTTTATAATTTTCCCTACATTACCCACAGTGGTTCAAAGTCCCGAACTTTACTTTCGCTTCAGCATAACATAAACAACTTTTAAAGGCTTGCCTTACTTGGGCATGCGTCATTCGCGAGTGACTCACGATGAAGGTGCCTACGTCATCTTAGACTGTGAACACATTACACGATCAAAGCGTGTATAGAAGTCGGGGTGGTTAGTACTATTCCTACTCATATTGCTTAGAAAGATCCTAGTAATTCTCTTGCGTCAAACTGTGTCTCCCAATGGTTTTTATTACTTGTGTAGAGACTTTGTTGTTATATGTGTCTCCCAATGGTGTTTATTACTTGTAGATATATTATATTGTTATATAATAATATTTCCAATTAGTTCTGTATATTATATACTCAGTGAACTTTCTGCTTAATATGCAGTTTTGCTGTATCAAGAAATTGTTGATATTGTTTTTATTTAACGACTTATTTTACCAAATATTCATATACTTCTTGATTTGACTTAATTTCGTTTGTCAAATTTATTATTATAATTAAAGCTTTGGGCTATTGAAGCAAAGCCGAGAAGTAGGGGTAAAATATCCATTTAACTGTCCATCCAATAAAGTACATGTACAGTACTTGTAAAGTACATAAATGTTATATTATATGTTTATTTTTACGTCGCTTTTATCGACAAGTATACAGTCAGCCTTACGAATAACATTATGGCATAAACGCGACTCAGAGTGGTTCTCAAGCAAACATCGACTGTGGGTGTATGCCCCACATAGTCTGCAATGAGATAAGGCTAATCTTTGAATTAAGCTTCTCATCTGTTATGCTAGAATTTTATACCATGACTAGCATGAAATGCGATTCTTTGATACGTATTTACATATTTATAAAACAAATATGAGTGACGATTGATTGTACCTAAAAATTGAATCATCCCTAGTCTTTTACTTGCATCCTACAAGATGCCGAAAAGAAAAGCAGCTACTTAGCATTCAGTCTACGTTCCAGACTAACACGATAATAAATCAAACAGTCGTTAATTAATAATAGTTTCAACAAATGTTATTTTAACCTGGGCCCTTACTCCACTAATTAACTTTGACAACCACTCAACTGCGAGGCTATAGCGATAAATCTGCATCTCGGCCGTAAAAGTGGTACTCTGCTAATATTTTGACAGCCAGAATAGCGCCATAATAGCGAGTCAATGGCACTTCAGTGACCACACACAAAGTACAGAAATTATTGTCTATGGATTACAACAATTTAAAAAACTGTTTGCACTGCTATGCAGTAATGTCAATTAATGCATATTGATTTAGCAGTTAAAAGTTTTAAGTTTATAACGTAAACGTAACTAAAAACGTAACTGAAAAAATATTTTATGTTTTTAATTGAAACTAAAACTACTAACTGAGTGTGTGAGTGTACACTAGATATTGACCATAGACAAAAATAGCTGTCAAAACAATAGTAGAGTACCAAAATGAAGGCTATTGAACTAATATTGAGGCACGTTTGATTAGTTGTATTTCGATAGCGCTTCAGTGGCCAAAATTTGTTAGTGGAGTGCGAAAAGTGTCAAATTACGGCCATTGAACTGCCACAATGTCGACACTGAAGTAAAATTGTGGCCAATATGAATTAGTGGAGTAAGGGCCCTGTACATCGCACAATGTCGACATTGAAAATTGCCACTTGTCGTTACCTAGCAACAAAATCAACAACAAACATTTAGAACTTTCGTGTAGGGTGACAAGTTAGTTAAGTTTTGTTCATTCATTCTTAAACGTGCTTTTATTAGGGCAAGACTTCGTGACAAAGATTCCGTGACCTTAGAAGAAAGTGAATGAATTAAGTGCGGTTTGCAAAGAACTGAATGGATTGCATGTTTAAATGCAGTGATGGAAATGTGATAAGTTTTACGTGTTAAATATCGATTGCACGGTTGGTCAACGAGGTTTAAAGGGTCAATAACTTGTGTGCATTTTGGAAATATACAATTTCCTTCAAAAAATAAATCTAAAATAGCTTTAAATATATGTTTCTTGGATAGTTATAAAATATTCAATAATATTAAACTGTACAAATCTAATCAGCTTATTGTTCTTTATTCAAACTTCATAACAATAGAATAAAGTCAAGACTAATTCAAAACATCATTGCATAGCTAAAAATAAAAAAAAATACTAACATAATGTTAAAATATTTTAATTAATACCATATTATGCACCTAAAATTGAAGTCTACACATTTTCAAGACATTAGCTGTCCATTGTCACTCAAACTTCTGCATCTACAGTTAGAAACCATAGCTCTGATAATCTAGACCCCACAGCAAATGCACATTAAATAAAACTAAATATTCAAACACTAAGTAAGTATCCCTTAAATCTATGACTCTAGTTAAAAGACTTAATCTAGATAACCTAGGTAATTGTGAAATATAATGGTAACAAAAAATCTGTCCCGTTCCTGGGACCGAATGAATTGGTGGCAGTCGGAACAGTGGAAAAATAAGAGCATATCTTCGATGGATTTAAACGACATGGATCCGGACAATATAAGGAATGGATGGCTCACTCTTGAGAATCAGGTACTCTTAATACCTAGTCCAGTCTTTTATCCTTCTAGCTTTGGGGCACAGATGTAAGAATACTCTAGGCACAGATAATATAATACTATACAGCTCTAGGAATGAATACTTTGGTATATAATAGGAGCTCGGTCTTTCCCATAAATATGTATCATGTGTAATATTAGCCTTATTCAGGGTGGCTACATGAGACTTAATTGTCGCAAGCGTAGAACACTAACGGTTCTGATTAACGGAAACTGTTTCTATTGCATTAATTAGTTTAAAATTATGATGATTGGGTCGTGTCATCAAGTGTCAAAATATTTTTGCATTATATTAGCTATTCTGTTATAATATTTGGATATCTCCATATGTTTAAAAAACTGATTGAAAAACTTCAGTGCCCTCTATCTCCTGTAAAGGAAAATGAATTGAATTGTAACGAAATCTGTATTATATGTACATTTAGCATAACTATAGGGATTATGTTGGTATTAATTTAAGGATAGTGTGTAAAGGAACATAAGATAATACGAAAATGCACTCCTAAAATACTGAATTGTACACCAAAATAATACAGTCCCAACCCAAACCTAACCTTTGTTGTGCGTTTAGCTATGTTTTGGTGTACATTTCAGTATTTTTGACGTACATTGAATTATTTTCATAAATTTATTGTAAAATGAGGATTTTCAGTAATGGATTGTTTTAATGATTAGTGCGTATTATTACCCTGACGTTGTTATCCAATGGATTACATTCAATATTACGAGTTGCATCTTATGACATGGTAGGTATGGTATTAAATACTTAATCAGATACTTAGTATTATATTTACGAAATAAATAGCACCTGCCATATATAATCTTTTTCGCATATAGATGTGGAATTAATATGTCTAATATATCGAGAACTAATCTTATATGTATATCACTACATAGTATAAAACAAAGTCGCTTTCTCTGTCCCTATGTCCCTTTGTATGCTTAAATCTTTGAAACTACGCAACGGATTTTGATGCGGTTTTTTTTAAATAGATAGAGTGATTCAAGAGGAAGGTTTATATGTATAATAACATCCATTAAATAGCCAGAAGTGCGAAGCCGCAGCGGGTCGCTAGTATATAATAAAACACGACTTGCAGTGATTCACATGTGAGTTTTTAATCACCAGATGGCACTTCTCATGACATTGGAATTGTGTTTATAGAATGGTAATATAGTGACTGGTCTAGTGTTTGTATTGTACTTTATAATATGTCATTGTGATATATAAAATTATGGATACTTCTACAATCACGTCCATATGTTATCAGTATCTTCAATACCTTTCGGAGTCAACAGAACCTTTGAAGATATGATGTTCATGTTCGCTCACTTTCAGCAAAACTCTAAGCGGTCGTCGTAGCATTGATTTGTAATATTGGGAATAGGTTGCTAGTTCATCGCTCAATTCCATCCATCCTCTCCCTGGTTCCTTTAATAATTGTGGCTCAGATTAAAATATTTATTCGATATTGAGCAGAAATACACATAGTTGCTATCTATTTAAGTAAGTTCCAGCTCAGACCATTATCATATTAAAACGTACTCGTACCTTGCGTGACGTTATAACAGTTCTAATAATAATATTGGGAATAGGTTGCTAGTTCATCGCTCAATTCCATCCATCCTCTCCCTAGTTCTCTAGTTCCTTTAATAATTGTGGCTCAGATTAAAATATTTATTCGATATCGAGCAGAAAGACTAATAGTTACTATCTATTTAAGTTCTAGATCCAGCTCAGTACCATTATCATATTAAAACACACTCGTACCTTGCGTGACGTTATAACAGTTCTAAAAGCGAATGAGTCACGTTTGTGTAATAATGTAATTCGCAAAATTATAAACACAATACAAAGGCAGTTCTTTTGTATACAATGACATAAGGCTGTTACGTCATGGCTTTTTGGCGAATGGTCGTAAACACGCGTATATGGCGAGGATTATGCAAGGTTTCCAAGGCTCAAATCCCTAAAGGTATAAATAGGTCATGTGATACTACTTAGTACTATTTGGCATGCAAGGGTTAACATAGGAAATATTTCGTTTCGAGTTATCAACCAGCTGTCTAATGATGGTAGTTGCTTTTCTCGTATTTACGTTTTAACCAACACTGTGATGTATTTTAATAGTTTAATTAGAGTTTAGTAGTTTAATTAGTTGGAAGAATTAGTATATCTAACAAAATATTACGTTTTATATGAAATGAAAATCTTTTTATTCAACATAAGAATATTAAAATTACCTATCACAAAAAATATGTCATTACCATAAAATATATTGTATAGGTTTTCATAGTTATGAACAATCTACAAAATATTTTAATACCTACAACAACTGATTAATTGTAAAGGTACATGATACCTGTAGAACTTAATAAGGACACGTTCAATTTATCTGTTATTTGTCCTTTTCACATTATATTATTTAATATGTAGTGATAGAGCAACCTAGAGTACCCGCCACATAAGGTGGGAGTAGCCAAACTTGGAACTAAATTTGACGTTTCCGCCATTGCGTGTTATTTTGTATGAAAGGTAAATTTAGTATTACCAGCGTTGTGTTTTTTGCCCACTCTTTGTAATTTTTATGTTTGTTAAGGGTGATTATAATAAATTGATTTCTGGAGTTTCTTGTTAGTTCTTCTCCAAGGGTCTCCGCTGAACTTCTTCTTCTCAATCGTTACGCTCTTATCAGAGCGGTCGTGGTCTTCATGACGTGGCATCTTGAGCAGCCGAAATGGTTGGTGAACTAACCTCGGTAAATATATGTAAAGACAATGCTCAGTGCCATGTTTGAAATAGTTTTTTTACATACATACATACACATCACGCCTGATTCCCTGTAGAGGGGTAGGCAGAGATCACGGATCCCCATTTGTCCCGATCCTGACAGACCACTTTCGCTTCATTGACATTCATACATTCTCTAATACACTCTCGGCGGTTATAAGTACTCCTAACGTCACCTTTTTTCAATATAGCGTCTATCTGACTGTTACATATATGTCTTATTAGGCCGGCCCCTACGTAACCGCCCTTCCACTTCACTCATATATATTCCTTTTGTCAATATATAGTTTTTTTAATTTGTACTTAGATCATAAAATAACTTTCAAAGAGAGCTTGTGATAGGGCCTATTTTGAATAAAAATATTTTGACTTTTGACTTTGGTATATTAATTTGTTTTATTTGAGTTTATAGCTCTGCAACCAAAGATCGTTACAAATGAAACCTCAATATAATGTATCGAGCCGTATGGCACAGTGAGTGCTAGTTTTGGCGTGTTTACTGGCAACACTGGATTACGCGACTGTGGCGACGTCTCCAACTGCCACCTTATGTGGCGGGTACTCTACATAGAGATCGCGCCACATACGGTGGCAGTTGGAGGCGTCGCCACAGTCGCGTAATTCAGTGTTACCAGTAAACACGCCAAAACTAGCACTCACTGTGCCATACGGCTCGAAACATTATAGGTTTCATTTGTAACGATCTTTGGTTGCAGAGCTATAAACTCAAATAAAACAAATTAATATATCAAAGTCAAAATATGTTTATTATACTATTTCAAACATGATTAATAATTAACGGGACTTATCCTTCTTATTATATATTACATATATTATGTGTTCCTTCACTCTGTCCGCAATAGACCGTTTAGTCTGTTCGACATAGGATTTCCCACAGCTGCAATCAATCTTATACACACCCTTATATCTTATATCATGAGTATAAATCGCGAATCTCTTAAAACTATTATTTCAAACATGGCACTGAGCATTGTCTTTACATATTTTTTACCGAGGTTAGATCAGCGGAGACCCTAGCTTGGAGAAGAACTAACAAGAAACTCCGGAAATCAATTTATTATAATCACCCTTAACAAACATAAAAATTACAAAGAGTGGGCAAAAAACACAACGCTGGTAATACTAAATTTACTTTTCATACAAAATAACACGCAATGGCGGAAACGTCAAATTTAGTTCCAAGTTTGGCTACTGCCACCGTATGTGGCGGGTACTCTACATATGACAACCATTGATTAGCCAATGAGAGTGGGCCAAGCTTTTTTGGTCAGACGCCTCTCGAGACCACTGACTCACGGTCTCATTCAGCCAATGACCCTCTCACCTTGGCTGTATTTGGATTTGCAATCGATATCCGAGGTCTGCTGAGTTTGAGATAAAAGAAGTAATTTTAAATTGTCTATGAATTGAAGTACTATGAGAGACAATGTAAAGATTAAATAAATAATAAAGTATAAAACAAAGTCGCTTTCTCTGTCCCTATGTCCCTTTGTATGCTTAAATCTTAGAGACTACGCAACGGATTTTGATGCGGTTTTTTTAATAGATAGAGTGATTCAAGAGGAAGGTTTATGTATATATAATAATATCCATTAAATAGTTGAGTAGGCTATATATTTTATACCCGTGCAAAGCCGGAGCGGGTCGCTAGTAAATGATAAAATAAAACCGTTTATTATTAGACAACTACTTGATCCATTCCTACTTATGTTCTACAAGGGACAACGTAATTCTAATTACGTTGCAAACAAATGGGCTACCTCCACTCTCAGCAAATCAAAAAGAGATAAGATTAGTAGTTAATAGAATGCTAGAATAGTTAGTAGCTGCGTTTTTCCGAACATGATGTAGACTATAAGGGCCGATGATTTGCAGTGTGGAATTTACTGGAAAATGAATCAGCAACCTGTGATTATTTATAATACATTTCCATGATTACGTTATTCAATGACGCTGACATATTAAGTGTCCCTTGTTCTTTACGTCGAAAGGGATTGATGTGAATCGATATAAGATTTACACAAAGATCGATTACAAACACTTTTCCACAGCATATTCGTCGTAAAACAAATTACTTAACTATAAATTTATAGACAACCTCCGTGGCGCGATTGGTTAACCACCTGAACGCTAATCGTTAGGTTTCAGGTTCGATTCCCGATGGAGGCAGAGTTAAGAACTACACTTTTCTTCTACTTTTCAGTCTGGTTGTTGATTGTATATATATAAACGGGTTTATCTATCAATAATAAGTATATATTTCTTAAATATACGTTGACTAGTACCCTTAACACAAGTTTTAAATGTACTTACCAACAGGCTAGTTCAATTGGTGTGTTATTGTTATTATTTAGTAACTGTCACATAATAGTCTCCAGAAGAACGTTATCCAAAATAAAGCAAACATATCACATTCTTTTAAATCCTAGATCAACAAAAAATAATAACAACTAACCTATTCCTGGGAGACTGGTGACCTTCGAATGATAAATTGTTGCCCCCATATACGGTATTAGGAAGGAGACAATTAACTTTTCACCTACGCGTGTATTGTTCGGTTTAATGCCAATACAAAGGTTTTGTTTTTCTAAACATCGTGTTCTGTACAAGGTCAAGACTTTAGAGTAGCTGGAAGGTGTAAAGATTAAAAAGGGGATGGTTGGTCCCTACGTGGCAAAAGGAATATTATATGAATGAACGAAATATCGTATTCACACTAGGCAGACGATTTAAATAGTTTTTAATTCCTTACATACCTTTTCAGGCCATCAATAGAAATATTTTATAAATCCTTACGTCCATAAAATGAATGTGATGAAAAAGTATTCATTTATTAAAAAAAACAATTGTAGCGTCTTGCCAAGGCAACCATTTGTCACTAATTATTACATTATATTAGAGTAAATACTTTTTCCGTATATTCGTCTTATGACTACCCGTTAATGTAATCATGGATGTGTATAACTGTAAAGAGCAATAAACTCGCAACATGCAACAACTATAATACTCTCAATTCGGTTCGTATGAAGATTTATATTCCTATAAATCTGAAAGATAAGCTTCTATGCCATATAAGTTTTGCGAATGGCAATATTATTTATTGGCAACTAATAAACTTACCCTAATACGGTGTGTTACCATATTTAACAAATACAGTTCTCAGTTTTTGATTTAGTTCTATCCTAAATCGAAATTGTCCTAAAGAGATCTTGCGAAATAAGTTTACCGAAAATTAAATGTCATATATTCATAATTATATCTCAAAGGGGTAAAAAACAATTAGATAAAACGACAACCTAATAATAGGGGTTGCAATGGCAATATTATCTAATAGAACGCGGGATTAGCGTGACCCATACTTATACCCAACTTGCCTTCGAAATTTATGAGATAGGCACTCAAGCCTCTGACTACCTCGTCACAATAAAAAGGGAGTATGTATACTCAAGTCGTGAAGCGTATGTTATGTGGTATAATATTATGGGACATTATTTATTATATTATAGACAGACCAACACATATCTCATCTGCTTGTTGTTTGCGTTTGGTGGTTTTTTTGTACTGTATGATGAATTATTGGTTCGATGAGGCCATAAATTCACTTAGTTTCGGGTACCCATTTCCGCAATGGTGGAGCATTGCGGAGATGGGCACCCGAAACCGTGACTACCCTATAGCAAGATTAACGTCGTGAAAACATTTGTCTTTTTAATAAGGATTATGATCGTATCGTGATCGTGATATTGTTTATTTACATATCCATATTTATGTTATCTAAATCATTAAGTTATTTGTTTATTATGATATTATTTTATATGTATTAATTTATCGTCTATCCCTTAATCCTCTCTTAAATCACGCCGAGAAGAAACATATACTCAGCACCTTTACCTAACAAATCTAAATCATGTACCAGGCGCGCATACAACAGAGGCAGTTAGCAGAGCGGGAGCTGAAGATAGCCTCCCTGTACGAGAGCCAGCAGGCCAGGGCTTTGGACCGCGTAAGGCATTCGCCAGCCAACACCGCTCACAGTGTTACCAGCGATGACACGGATACCTCGCAAGTGTCATTGCATCCTGGGAAGGTTGGTCACACTTTGATTTAATCTAACCTTTATAATTTTGTATTAAATTATGGTGTACCTTGGAGATGTAACGTTCTATATAAAGGTGTTATAAAAATACAGGTGACAGGTACACAGTCTGTCACTCCGTAGATAATAATGATTTTTGATCCCATAATTGTTTAATTCGTCCCTTTATGTAATTACCCAACTATCACTAGATCAAATTATAATAAAAATATATTAATTTTATAATAATTACTATTAAATTTATCTAGGTTAAAGTGTATGTGTCCGAAGGTTTAAGAAATATACGAATAATGGAAACAGTGGACTCAAAAAAGAGACAGCCTAAACAAGTCCAACTAAACTTGGGTAAATTAGTATCCTAGTCTTTTTTGGAAGCCGTAAAGAAGGCTGCTAGGAAGCATTCTTTTCACGTTGTACGACATACAGAACTTCCTTTAAAAATTGACCTTTACAGGTTCGACAAATGTTCGAGGAACGTCGCACCAAAGCCGGCATAGACAAGAGCTATCCCTTGCAGCCGATCCACAATAACAAGCTGCAGACCAAAGCCCCCCTCAGGGTGAAACCTCCCCCAAAAGTGGCAGAGAAAAGGGGGGAGAAGATCCTGCCCAGCAAGCCTTTGGTAGGCAGGGGTACGAAGACTGTGAACACGATACGCAGTGATGTTAAGAAACCAGTGGTAAGAGATATTAGAATACTATGTCTAAAAGTATAATGTTCTGGGTTTACATATTATTATAATAATAAATTCGTTTATTGGGTATTTGAAGCCTACATTATAAACCACAAGATAATAAAACAAAAAAAAAGATTGTAGGTAATAATAATAATAACATTAAAAATAATAAAATTATAGTAGATAGAATGGCGGTCGATCGAGAACTATAAACGATATAAATTAATAATATTAATCAGCCCTAGTTTGTTCTGCTCTAGAAATTTCGCTATCTAGGTAGAACAACAGATATTAGTGTCATATTTGCATCCTATGGACAAGTGATAAAACGTTAGCAAAATGTCTGACTCATACATTCGTCAGTATCAAACCTTTTTAACTAGAACCTTCTTTCCTCAGAAAATGGAAAAGATCACCAACGGTCATGGAGATGTCAACCACAACCATCAAGTAGACCTGCACGCTACAGCACAGAAGAATCGACAGGTACTTGACTATTCTTAGCTACGAGGGAAGTAGCTTAAATGTTATTTTACGAATGTATTGAGATACTAAATTAATACTCATTCAAAACCAGTGTTACGACTTGTATTCAAAAGAGCCTGAAAGAGAAGAGAAAGAATGATTAAGAGATTTTAATAAAACAAGATCTTTATTTTTTATGGTATATCATATTTCTTGGTCACTTTGTATATTGATTATCACGTAAAAAGTGGGGTTCGAGTGACCAAAGTCAAAACTGAACCCAGAGGTAGTCGGAGGATCTGTTGATCGTAAAAATACTAAGGATACTTTGCAATTTTACTTTTCAATAAACCAATGTTCCATTGCTACTCCAAAGTTCGGTTTCCATAACTGGGCCTACACACTTCTTATACCTAACTGTATCATAACACAACCACAGATAATAGAATACTACAGACAAACTCTCTCTCACAGATATCCCGTCGCGACGACCACCACCCAGGCGATCATGCTGTTGACAACTACCTGATAGAGAACGAGACTTTCCCTGAAGCCCTGGCGCCGCTGCCCACGCCAAGGTCACCGCCTGAAGCACCCAAGAGACCAGCCAGGAAGTAAGAACATATAGTCAGGGGTTTGAGAGACTATTGTTTAAAAAAACAGTCTATTGTTATTCTAAATCCAAATGTGATGACCTCCGTGGCGCGAACGGTTAATTTGTACGCTAATCTAGAGAAGGTTAAGGCGGGATTAGGACTACGCTTATCTTTTGCTTTTCAGTCTGATCGTTGATTGTATATGGTATAAATGTGTTTATCTATCAATAATAAGTATATTCATCTTAAATATACGATGACTAGTACCCTTAACATGTTTTAAATGAACTTATCAAGGACTAGTTCAATTGTTGTTGTAATATTGTCCTGAATATTATAATTATAAAAAAAACTTAAATACTCGTTGATTAGTACCCTAAACAAATCTCTTAACCATAATCAACATTGATCAAACGATATTCGATGATATATAGCGAATAGGTGATGTTAAGAAAAAACTGTTTTTATGTATTTTTTTATTTGCAGAAGTCCAGCAGTAAAAAGTACGCCTAAACCAAAAGCTGTAGCACAACCTGCTATTGCACCAAAGAAGACTGCCACTAAAGTAAGTGAAAGTAATTCGAATATTGACTGTATCATCACTACATAGTATAAAACAAAGTCGCTTTCTCTGTCCCTGTGTCCCTTTGTATGCTTAAATCTTTGAAACTACGCAACGGATTTTGATGCGGTTTTTTTTAATAGATAGAGTGATTCAAGAGGAAGGTTTACATGTATAATAACATCCATTAAATAGCCAGAAGTGCGAAGCCGGACAGGGTCGCTAGTTAATTAATAAATTGCAACTACAGCTTTTAATTAATATGGCAACCAAGTCGTTTTTCAAAACATATTACTGCCAGCTTCAAGTTTTGCTTAGACAATAATATAATTGAATAGTCTAATGACACAAAGTATAATATGTATTAGCAATAAGTTTTAATATATCAAAATAAACACAAACACATAATCGAATGAATTGCTATAGGTACTATTAAGTGATAAGGTCTGGAATAATAATTAACACTACTTCACGTAATACTATTTTTCTTCAGTACCTAATATAAATATTATTCAAACATTTTTTTTTAATATTATTTAGGGTCATACATCACGGGAGTTAATATTATCAAAAAAAAGCTA
The DNA here is from genome assembly GCA_030578115.1 of Leucoptera coffeella. NCBI lineage: Eukaryota > Metazoa > Arthropoda > Insecta > Lepidoptera > Lyonetiidae > Leucoptera > Leucoptera coffeella. The sequence goes on from JAMBLF010000369.1 coordinate 212,957, forward strand.
AAAAAAAATCGTGTTTAAAACTGAAGTGAGGTAAATGAAATGTAAATCGGATGAGCAAGCATGATGAGGTTAATGGAACAGATCCGGGCAAAAGAAATTTGTCAAAATCGTTCAGGGTAGTGATCGATTGTCTCTACCTATAACCATTGTTAGGAACTAGAGGCGTATATATCATATCCATATGAAGATTTATCGTCATACACCCGCAGGTTCATTTCTTTCTTACATATTTTGTTAAACTTTTATCGTACAATTAATAAAAAAGTCATTGGCAGAACTAAATGCTGTCCTTATCCTATAAAATGAGTGACATAGTTTTCAAAGCCAAAGTGACATTTACAAACAAATTTTTAGAAGATCACGGCAAAAACATCCTTTTATATTAGAACGAAAATAAGCAAAATGTGATAAATTATGAGACTTTAAAATAATAGCATTGTAAATAATCAGCACTAAGTGCAAATGGAATAATTTTACTAATTAATGGAAAGCGTAAGTTTTACCTGACATACCAATCTTACTTGACTGTCATTGATGCACCATCGCGACACTATGGAATAATAAATGCTGTTATTTCATCTATTTCTGCTTCATATCTCCTTATGATGATACCTAAACTCTAGTCAGTTTATCATATATACGTAAAGCTGTTTCGGGATGAACAGAATGTCGGAGAAAACAGGTTAAGCACTATGGGGTGGTTTTAAAGTTGAAATTTTCTAAGCCTATAGTCTTAAGAATTCCATTGACCACTAGTTCCTTAGTCACCTCCATATACATAGAGAAGATTGGCAGCTAGTCAGCTAGCCAGCACGAGACTGCTATCTACTAACATGCACATAACACGATCAAACCATTCGAAACATGCTTTGAAATCCTAGTGACTACTGTTCCTCATAATACACAAATAACCCTTACGGGATAGCCAAAAACTTATATGAATCGACACCTAAGGTGGCAGGTGGCATACCAAAGAATTATCAGACACTGACTTTTAACTTGTTCTGAGGAATTTAAGGTTTCATCGTGATGTTTTCGGTCACCGTTGCGTGAGCATTTCGATAAATAATATTCTAGTTATGCATAATATATGTATGTATCTACTCATCACCCACGTGGGTAAATACTTGGACTCTACTCTTGCTCATAGTGAATATAATATTCCACAGAGGTCCAGTAAAGCTACTATAAGCAAGAACTATTCGATGCAAACGAACCCCCCTACAGTGAGTTTACAGGTTACAGTTATATACCTAACGTGCCTCGTAGTTTTTGAGGGAAATTTGTAGTTTCTGTAAACATATTATTTTTTAGAATTACGTAGTAGTTGAGATATTAAATTCAACTTTTTTGTTTCGGACATACAAACGTACGAGTACTTGATGTATGTTGTAAACTGTAGAATGTATTCAGTAGGTTAGTTCGTATGGTTCGTAGTATTAAAGATCTAGTAAGTTTAAATCAATTTTAAAAAGTAGTTTCCGATGAGAAAAATAATTCTAGTTTCCTTTAATAATCCTAGTTTATTCTTAGTATTAAATGATATTGAAGAAACAAGATTATGTAATTATTTTCATGTTTACATACATCATCGTTAGCATAGCTTATAGGTTTGACATGACATCATTATGGAATATTGCTAACGGGCAAATAGTCAATCACCTATTAGAATACATTCAACTCTATTCCTCTAATAACTTTCTACGTCGTTTCGGGAAAAAATTAAGGCAACCTCGAGTATTTCCTTTCTTTTTATAAATAAGTTATAAGTAGACGGCATTAAACTGTGGCGCCGACCATTATTACGTAAGACATAAATAAGGTATCGTGGGGGTTAGAGTGTGGATGAGAAAATGTATGAATGTCAATGAAGCGAAAGTGGTCTGTCAGGATCGGGACAAATGGGGATCCGTGAATCAGGCGTGATGTGTATTTATGTATGTATGTGCTAGGGCTAGATGGACTATGGGCCGGTTGGTTCTCCTGTCGTATTCCGTTCAATTGTATTACGTGCACGACTGTACAAATCGCAGTTGTCCCCTCCACATTGCACTCGGCGCTAGATACATTTAAACTACTATACCCTACTCTCTTATACCCCTTAGACATCGAAGTCGTCAGGAACGGTGTCTGCTGCGTCAGCCCCGCCCGCCGATTTCGTCACTTGCACCATTTGCCATCGGCACTTCGCCCCGGACAGGATCCTGAAGCACGAGGCCATCTGCCAGAAGGCGGCCGCCAAGAAACGGAAGCCCTACGACGCGCTCAAGCACCGGCTTGCTGTGAGTATATATAGATAGTTAAGACTCCACAGGCGGACTATTACTGCAATCGATCTGCAAGTTGCAGTTCAGTTGCAGTTGCCGCGATTGCAGTGTCACTAAGTGTTTGGTTTGCAGTTGTATTGAAATTGTGTCAAGAGTCAATGCATGTTTCATGTTATTAGTAAAGGTTGGTAGTCGCGCAGTCGTGGCGACTGCATTCAAAATGCTACTGAACTCTACTGATAAAAAAAAACATTTTCGAATTGCATCGAATTTTACGATTAGGGAAAACATCGTCAGGAATTGGTTTGGAGTTCTATTGCAGAAGGGTCAACTGCATTGAAACTGGAACTGAACTATAATTAGCAGTTTTATTGCAGTAGTAGGTAATAGATGGAACACTCAAAATGTTGAGAGAGACAACTTTTGCGTATTCACGATACGAGTACCTGAGGTAATCTTCAGTAACCGCTTTAGGAACCAAGATCTACGTCAAAAGTCGTATCTTCAGATAACCAGTAGCTAACGTGACTGTGAAGTGGAATCCGCCGCCATATCACAGGCCATACTGTAAAGTATATAGTACATATATACACAACCTCCGGTTTCGGTCAGAGCCCGCATTAATAGCCTCATTACACCAGGTTTTACTAAATACCTAACGGGATACAAGAGCCAACACTTTCCTTATTCCCAAATATAACTAATTGATTTGATCGCAAGACGAAAAATAATTTTAAGTTTTTATAATACATAGTAGACTACTTTTTAAGACTTGACAACAATAAGCATAGATTAAATCTATGGATGGATAAAAATAATCTGTCTCGCATTGCCAGTTTGTTTTTATAAACAAGCGTGTCAGTTTGTAATCTCGATATTAATTAATCGTGAAAATGAATGATAATAAAAGATCTACCAAAGTGCTACAACGCGAAAAAACGTATACAACTTTAAGTCCTCGTGAAAATGTAAGAATTGTTAATTTATTGGTAGGATACCTTTTACTATATAAATACCTAATTAGTTCATAAACCTTTCAATACGTATCATTTTATTTTACATCCTTTCATACGAAAAACAAGACAAGTCAGCCAGTTACCATTCTTCTTATGACCTAGATTATCCCGATCAAACACCTATTACATACACATCACGCCTGATTCCCTGTAGAGGCGTAAGCAGAGATCATGAATCCCCATATGTCCCGATCCTGACAGACCACTTTCGCTTCATTGACTCTCATTCTTCTCATTTTTCTCATACATCTTCTCATACACACGCGGCGGTTATAGGTACTCCTAACGTCACCCTTTTTCAATACACTCGACGAAAATTACTTGAGAATATGAGAAATACTCAATCTTTACATATTATCTTTTGTGTAGGGTACCGACGCGGAGCCCCTAATCCCCAGGCTGCGCAAGGACAAGCCCACCAATTCGCATAAGAACCTGAACAGCACCTGGCGGCAGCAGCACGAGGATTTCATCAACACCATCCGCGCTGCCAAGCAGGTGCAGGCGCACATCAAGGCTGGAGGTGAGTGGGGGTTATATGTCCTCGGTAGTGGGTGATAGGACGAGATGTGGCTGATTTTAATAGAAGGCAAACGCGTTCACTACTGTTAAACCTTTGGTAGACAAACATGAGGTTGTCAGTAATTGTGGAGGTAGTAATTGTATGGCCAGATAGATAGTACTCGTTGAGAAAGAATAATGGTGCTTGTAAATCTACATTGTTAATTAAATGGAACTTGGAGCATAGAAACGTATGGGATACTTTTGCCCTATAAAATATGGATTATTAATATAAAATGTTTGTATTTGCGTATGAAGTGAAGGGCAAATATTGGATATCAAAATTCATTCAATATGTATATTAAAAATGCTGGAAAGAACAAATGATTGAATAGTAAGTAGAGTTGAATTTAAACTGTACCAATCAATGTTCGTTACAGGCAACATAAAGGACCTCCCGCCGCCGCCGCCATCCACGAACCCAGACTACGTTCAGTGTCCGCACTGCGGGCGTCGCTTCAACCAGGCCGCAGCCGAACGCCACATACCCAAGTGCGCCTCCTACCAGTTCAACAAGCCCAAGACAAGCGCTACCAAGAAGCGGTAACATCGCTTCAACTATAACCCTCAAGTAGACTAACGCTACAGTCATGAAAAAACCAAGCTCTTGTGTCTGCTCCCAAAAGGCGAGCTACGCGTCCACCGGCACAAAATGCAGCTCCAAGTCTCTCTCGGAGCGCCTGAGCCTCGTCAGCATCAAGTCCAACCTTAAAACAGTGGACCCCACTCGCATCATGGTGAGCATCGCGGTGGGAGTGGTGGTGTACTACGTCCTCTGGCTAGGCATCAAGTTCTACCATGACCTGTGCAGGTGTTTCCGCTGCCACAATTGCCACAGATGCTGCAATGGCTCGTGTGGACGCAGGAGACAGAACTTACTAGAATCGTCTTAAGAAAATCCGTGGTGCATTGTCTTTAAAATTCAGGCACTAGTTTGTAAAAATTTAAGTGTTGAGGGTAGTTTTGCATTGTTTGTAAACTACCCTCGTTTTCGCTTTCAATTGCAGTCCGCGTTTTTAATTTGTAATAGAATTTGATATTATAGTCTAAGTACTTAACAGTTGAGTGAAAATTGTGCTTATCATTTTTATAAACTTACCTAATTTTGTATTAACTTTAGAATATATGATGAAATATTTGTTCTAATATACAGATTTTTTTATACGTGCGCCTTTTCCTTTTTTCTCTTTTACTCGTAAAATAGACACATACACATCACGTCGTGTATGTAGCTGAAACAGGGTCCACCATTGAAATCCCCCCTCGACTTACCTGTGGGTCCACGGATTACAAGATTCTGCCTACCAAAGGGGAACTAAAAGGTCGTAAGTATGTATGTCTACTATCTTCCATCGAACAAAATTACTACTCCAGACATTAGTCACTGGAAACATCACATATACGTATGTTTATACATATCACTACATAGTATAAAACAAAGTCGCTTTCTTTATCTCTGTCCCTTTGTATGCATGTATGAAACTACGCAACGGGTTTTGATGCGGTTTTTTTTTAATAGATAGAGTGATTCAAGAGGAAGGTTTATATGTATAATTAACATCCATCAAATAGTGGAGTAGGCTATATATATTTTATACCCGTGCAAAGCCGGAGCGGGTCACTAGTAAGTAATAAAGTGAAAGGAAAGAAAGATGTATGCTGAACAAAATTCCCATTATAATTTCACAAAAACGTGTACACAAAACGATATAAAAATCAAATACAATACAAAGCGATTACAAGGAAAGAAATCGAAACAATAAGGTTCAGATGACGAACACTATATGTTTAGACAAAAAAGATTGATTATTGGAATTACAACAGTAAATCATAGTAAAATTAATATTGGCAGTTACATTATTGTAAAAATTGAAACCAGTATGGTCTACCACCATGAAAAAGAATATCTGTTTCAGAACTATATTCAAAAAGGACTAAAATTACAACTTAGTCTTTCATCTGAAGCATTCTTTACATTATAAACTTTTTTATGTTTACATAATTGTTTATTTATACAAAAAACCTAATATTTCTCAAAAAATCTATTTTTTGTCAGTAACAAAGTAAATATTTAATACTATTACAACACTTCTTGATTGTTCTTCAGAGAAAAAGTTTACTGTAGTTAACATAAGAACATTAAAAATCTATTTCTTATTTTATTTTATTTCGATGCTTGCTACTTTTTCAATTTTGTATTTGTGCTAAAGATTATAAAATTATTGTCTGCACAGTCTTATCCATTGGTTTTAGTTAGTTTATTCACAATTGAATAACTATCGAGATAAAATGAACACATTGTTTTATTACATCCTTTGTTTACATTATACGTATCCTTTTTTCTGTAGTTTTATGTATTAATAAAAAAAATGATTTAAGTCTTCATATTTTTTCATATTAAAAAGAGCTAAAATCAATTATACAAATAAAACCCCCTATTTTTGTATTTTACATACATTATACACTTTTTTTAACACCCTGAATAAAACATACACACTGTGTTTATAGTCATCTGAACCAAAACATTAAGGGTTTAGTTTTCAGCTGTGGTTTCCGGTACATAGGATACCACTATGGTACTATTGGCTGGAATACTGAAATTTACGCTGTTGAGTGGCTGGTTTAACCTGAGAAAAAAGAAGTTTAGTTTCAGTCATATGAAGTGAAAAAGACTCAAAATGAATATGACAAAATATTTTCTATAAATATGGGTCATATTGGGTAAGGACTGTCTGGTTATGAAAGAATGGGCATTTTATCTGATACATTGCATTCATTGCAATACCCAGAAAGTCTATTTGCAACTCTTGCCTTCTACAAAAAACAACCGCAATAGTCATAAATACTATGCCTATCAAAACATGCAACTAGACATCACTGGTCGTGACATACAACTTACCAACTGTCCGGAAAGCTTGCGTATAAAAGATAACAATTAATATCACTCACTATAAAAGTACTGAATAACAACAAAATTTTTAAATTGAAATCAATTCACAAGTTACAGGCGTGAATATCACTTTTTTATAGTATTTTTATCAACACGACACGAATCATTACCAGCTAGATTCTATCTGGTTAACAAGTGGTTCCAAGTTGGTCATAGAATGACTAACTTTTGAATCTCTAAAATGGACACTTGAACCTCCGACTACCTCGTTTATCACTACACAGTATAAAACAAAGTCGCTTTCTCTGTCCCTATGTCCCTTTGTTTGCTTAAATCTTTGAATCTATGCAACGGATTTTGATGCGGTTTTTTTAATAGATAGAGTGATTCAAGAGGAAGGTTTATATGTATAATAACATCCATTAAATAGTAGATTACGCTATATATTTTATACCCGTGCGAAGCCGGAGCGGGTCGCTAGTTGTTCATAAATGACCATTCTATTACATATATACATATACATAACGTCATTTATCCCTTTCGCGCTGGACAAGATCTCGGAAATATAACATCTCCTAGGTCATACAACGTACAATATACATAATCAATCTATTATCTCTCTCCCTTTCGGGGTAATCAGAGTTTGAGTGCCATCAACTGAGCATTGAATGTAACTTACCCATATTCTGGGTGCAGGGAGAAATGGATGGTGACGACATCTGGCACGGAGGTGACTGAGCTCAGATCTATGATGTGCTCCGCCACGGTTGGGTTCCACACTGCCGCGTACCCTGTGTGGCCTGGCTTCCAGCTGCAAGTACATGTAGAAATTTAAGTTATATTGGAACGTGAATACATCATTTTTAGGAGACATATCTATAAGAGTGACAATCAATCAATCAGCTTATGCCACTTCAGCTTGCAACAGCGATAGACAATGTCTACGACTGTGGTTCTCTGCCGGATAATCTCGTTCCGGTCTCTGTCTTGACTGTCTTGTCTGTTTTGGGTGGCAATAATATTGGTAAAATGTTGTTTACCCAGTGGTAGTGGTAGTCTAATATTCCTATATTTACCCATAGTCTTAGTCTCCTTATTATCTCTTATGGCATACTGAGGATAAAGCCTCTTAATCGATAACCATTGCAACACGACTTAAGAATTAAAAAGAAGTTAATAATTTACTAGCATTATTAAAAACTTCCGGTCCTAATTATACTAAAAACAATTGTATAAAAATCTTTTTTTGCAACACTGTTATTATGTCAGAACTACTAATGACATTAGATTCACTCACCGTGCACAAACCAGTATCTTGGCGACCCCATCTTTAGCGTCGACGGAGGCCACCGAGTAGTTCCCGTACGCGATGCTGGCGTCGCTACGAAGCTGCACCACACGCTGCAGTGCTGTGTACTGCGGGGTGAAAATAGGGATATAAATATTTATGTATATTGGGTGTAACATATTTCATTCATTCATTCAATTGAACGTTTTTCGTTCATACGCTATGGTAATGCTCAGATAGGTATCTTAAATAGGCTGATTAGAAGTGTCAGATTACAATGTTAACTACGTTGAACCGATGTAACGAAATGCTATGATACTGTAATTCATTTTAAATCTTGTTGATTCATTCAATAAACATAATGAACGAAAAAAATGAGTGATAAAATTGAATGATCGAAAATGAATGATTGAAACCCGTTTATTTACAATCACTCATTCAACCAGTCTGTGATTGGGAAGTTTGGGTCCAATGTAAGTCGGTATAATACATTTTATATAATACTTCAACATTTTTATTATAACAATTACCTCCACTTCAGTCTGGTTGGTACTGTTCTTTGCGAAGTGTTGCACGTCGAACACCGGCACGGCTGGCAACAGGCTCTCGAACGCGTACACGTCCACCGTAGAACCCTTGATTAACTGCAATACATAAGATGAAACAAATATTTATAGTGAATCACTATTAAGTAGCAGAAGTGTGTAGCCAAAACTTTGCTACTGCATTAACAACTTCACACTACGATTGAACTAGGATTTTGCAAAAAAAGCATTAGTGGACTTAGGCCCCAGGACTATTGTTTTGGGCACTGTATAAGTACTGTGTAAGAGAGGTATACGTGTCTCCGCAATCACGAGTTAAAAGAGTTTTGACCACAATTAAACCACTTTTCACCACATAGAAGATGATAAGTAAGGTGATTTGATGTATTTCGTCTATCACATTACAAAAAAATATGTGTGTAGAGAAAAACCTAATGATACAGAATATTTATATTATTCACATTATTTATATCATTACAATTTAAATCCAAACCCTCTAGTCTACGCTAACTCACACTAAGTTCATAACTTAACAATATGTCGAAAACAACCATCATTACATCTCGTTCTCAATATTCCTTCCCTTTACATACTTTAATCCACATAACCACAACATATCACACATAAAAGTCTTCCCGCGACCACGGTCTATGCAACTGGGTCGAAACGTCGAGCAAAATAAAGGTAATCAGATATAAAAAACATAAACATACGCTTCACGACTTGTGTATACACACTCCCTTTTTATTATGGCGGGGTAGTCAGAGGCTTGAGTGCCCATCTCCGAAATTTCGAAGGCATGTTAGGTATGGGTCATTCAAAGTCCGCGTATCACAAGATAGACAGGACCCAGCGTGATAGGTAGTGAACCGTATCACCGTATATAGGCACTGACTATTACCTATCCTGAGGGATAGGCAGGTTTCCTCACGATGTGTTCCCTCACCGTTCTTTATTAATTTATCGTGATATGACCCGGTCTCTCACAGTAAATAAAATCCACATACCTTAACAGCGGGCCAGGATCCCAGCTTGCGGGTGATCTTGGGTGCCAGTATAGCGGCGTTCTCCGTCATGGCCATGGCGCCGAGGTGCGGGGGGCGGAGGAAGTTGATCTCCGGACGCTCCCTGAACAGTTCCATGCGGTCGCCCTTCTCTGCTATCGTGAACACTGTCTCGTCTGAAAGGATAAGGATATGAGTATAAGGCACAGGAAAATCATCATCATCATCGGCCTGTATCAATCCACTGTTGCACATAGGTCTCCCCAAATGACGCCACTTCTCCCTCTCAGTGGCCGTTCGCATCCATTCGTAGAGAGTACTCACAGGAGAGTACTGGTTTTTAATACGCTTTAGAATAATGAGTTGGAATTTTCACGCGTATTTCTTCATAGATCTTCAGCTTTTGCATTGATTACTAAGAATCTTTTGCATTATTGTTGTTAGTGAATTGTTAGTTACAAATTGTATTATGTAAATCACCCATAAATTAGTGACTACTGTAAATTTTTAGTTAAAATAAAAACAATACCTCCTAATTTCAACGTCGCTCCTTGAAAAATTTAAATCTACTTTTTATTTATCCTAATCTGTATATATGCAATAATTCAATGAACCAAAACAGTACTCCCAAGATCGAGACATGGGTATGCCTGATCTATCCCTATTCTTCTATACTAAAATACCCTTATTATTTATCTATACACTAGTGACCCGCTCTCCACAATTTAATGGATGTTATTATACATATAAACCTTCCTCTTGAATCACTCTATCTATTAAAAAAAAACACATCAAAATCCGTTGCGTAGTTTCAAAGATTTAAGCATACAAAGGGACATAGGGACAGAGAAAGCGACTTTGTTTTATACTATGTAGCGATGTACTCATAACTATACTCACTGACACCAGCCGGAACAGTTACAGCGCTGGCATCCACTATATGGGCCCAGTGTTCTAGAAGAGGCTGCAGCTCGGGCCGGTCAGCCGTGTGCTTTTGCTGCCAGTACAACCGCATGCCGTTGTTCAGCTCCTCAATGGGAGGCGGGTTGGAGTTTAAGAGCTCATCCTTCAGGTCTTTGTTCACTAGGAGCTCACGAGCCATGTGCAATCTGGTTGGATGGTAGAATAAAAAATATTAATTATAATTTTAATATTTAGTGCTGACTATCTGGTCAACACGTGGGTTTGAAGTGTCCATAGTAATACTACTTTCGCAATTGCGGAGATGAAAACCTGAACCTCTGACTACCCCGCAAGGGTTAATGGTCGTGAATGCGTTTGTTTTTTGTTTGTTTTGTTTTTATAATTTTAAAGAAAGATTTGTACTGTCTGTGTACTGTCAACTTTTATTGCGTATGCAGCGAATATACAGAGCTTTCTTTCTTTTAAATACACACTACATTAAACAAACTTTACTGCTAGGATATGGTAGATCTACCCAAGTTTTTTTGTATCATACCCTTAGGGAGGCCAATATCTACCACCAGATTGAAACAGACTGATTCATAATTACTCTGAGTCCATACATACATTCACGTTCATAGTCCTTGCAGTCAGACGTCTTTGCTCAATTATATCAGTTACACATCCAAACCCTAACCAGATAAAAAAGTGACCAAACTAACAACAATAGCCAGCAATGTTGACAAACATTCATTCATCTCATAAAGAAACATTTATTCCTAACCTGATCCCAGCGGCACCAGCCCCCATGATCTTGCCAATGACATCATCAAAGCGCTTCACCACCACCTCGTTGCTGAAGTCGAGGTGCGGGTTGTCCTCCCCGAACTGGTGGTAGTAGAACTGCTGGCGCTTCTCACTCCACTTCCATGCCGGAGTGTCCAATGAGGATTTCTATAGGATAACAAAACAAAGTTAGTAAGTGGAAGGGTGGTTATGAAAGAGCCGGCCTAATAGGACATATGACAGTCAGATAGACGCTATATTGAAAAAGTATGACGTTAGAAGAACCTATAACCGCCGAGTTTGTATGAGAAGATGTATGAGTGTCAATGAAGCGAAAGTGGTCTGTCAGGATTGGGACAAATGGGGATCCGTGATCTCTGCCTACTCCTCTACAGGGAACCAAGCGTGATGTATGTACAAAGTTAGTAAGTTTGGTAACAGGCGTATATTAAACGTAAACTGTATATAAATGGCTAAAATGTCGTAAAATGATACTAAGGGACTCGTTTGGTTTGCTGCGGTATTTGTAAAATATATGCAAGTGATAATCTTCACTTTACTGAATTCCTATGTACATTTTCGTAATAAAAATACATTTACGAAATGCATAGAATACAACTGTGAGGGGAAACATCGTGAGGAAACCTATCTATTCCTCGAACAGGTAATTGTTAGTGCTTGTAAATGGCGACATGGCTTACCACCTGTCACATTGAGTACTGAATATCTGATCAACACGTGGGTTCGTGGTGTCATTACTACCTTTGCAATTGCGGAGATGAACACCTAAACCTCTGACTACCCCACAAGGGTTAATGGTCGTGAACGCGTCTGTCTTTTTTGTTTTTTTGATAAACTTCAGGAACAAAATCAAAACTTTCTTATACAAGAGAGTAAAAATGACAAAAGATTCAAAACCTTATATGAAAGTGTTGGATTAACACCTCTCAGAGATTATATAAGTATAATGCTTAAGTTTGCTCGTTTGTAATATAACCTTATTATATTAAGCTTAATTATTGCTTGCAGTGTTCATAGACTTGAGTGTATATTATGTACAGTCAGCGCTAAAAGTGCAGTCCCAGTAACTTTTTTAATGTTTACGGTTATAAGAACAAAAGACAATATTTTACATTCTAAAACTGGCGCCACTATGCATTGTCATGGCCACTATACGTTCGCGCGCCTCGAAATGAAAAATATTTACTTCTGTTCTTATAAACATAAACCTTATAAAAAGTTACTGGGACTGCACTTTTAGCATCGACTGTACCTATAACTGTGTGTTTACTTATATTATTTCATTATATAGCCTTTTCATTTAGCCAACTTACCCAGTTATTAGGATAGTCCAGCTTGCCTTCCGAGTCGTAGTTGGTGCTGTTAGCCCAGATGAAGTAGTTGGCGTACTCGTCAGTTTTGTTCTCGCTCAGTTGGAACCACTTGTGGGTTTTGGGCACATAGTCCGCTGTTAGGTAGATTATTACCCTGTGAAAAAATTACATATGTTAATGTGATACACGAATACATTAGAACCGTTACGATTGAGAAGGATAAGCGGAGACTATAGTTACGTATTTTTATACATAACATTCACGATCTTTAATCCCTTTCGGGATGGACAGTACCTTGGATATGAAAACATCTACTTGGTCACTTGTTAGTATGAATATTAAGGTGGTGACGTTATATGTACCATTGGTGACAGGTAGCCAGCACATCGCCTAATAGATTGACCTTTACTTCGTTAGCTGTCTGTCTGTCTTCTAAGAACGGAAAGAACGGCAGCAAGTTAGCATTCTTTTTACGTCCCAGACTAGCACAGGACATTTCACACATATGTTTCCAATTCTCAAACGTATCTAGAATCTTATAACTTTACTTATGGACCAAACAATCACTTTTAATAACATAAACAGTCACTTATATAGAGGTATATTACATCGAAATTTACACTTACTTCAATCCATACTTCTTAGCAGTCTCCACAAGAGTCTTGAGTGACTGGAGGGCACTATTGTTCTCTTCCAACAACTCATAGGGGTCAGATTGGTACACGAATAGACCCTCAGCCCTCAAGGTGCCCAGGCGTTCCATCAGGGGTCCGTTGTTCAAGAATACGTTGTACGGAGATTCCTTTGGCAGTTCAATTAGGGGTCCTTTTTCGTACCTGGTTAAAGTTTTATGTTTTAGTTTATACTGCATTTATGGTTAACTGGAAGAAATTGGCAACAAATTTTGTCCCCTTGTATGTTTAGAGTCAGTGACTTTAAATAGCAATGGACTTATAATCAAAATGCGTCTTAACTGATGGAATGTAAACATTGAAGAATTTTTATTTAATATTACTTAAACATTTGACTACCACAAAAGGTATATGTATGTATGGTTACAATTAACTCAAGTTTTCAACACCAGAGGTTACTTGTCTATCTATAAACAATATCCATTCCATGTGACACCTAAACCTTAGACGTTAAATAGATCTAATACAATCAAATACTATACCACAATATCACAAATGTTTGAAACTGTATAAGTGACAAATGGTTCTTTTGTCAAAACAACAAATGACAAATACCATAAATAAATGAACATACCACTTCTTGAGCGGAGGAGCGCTGCACTTGGGCGCTCGGATGATGATGGCAATGGCTCCAGCCAGCATGGCCAGCCACATGAGCCAGAACAGGACGAACATCATCCAGCGGATCTTCACCCAGAACGGATTGTTGGCATACTTGAGCAGCTCTTCCTTGGTGAGGCCGGTGAACTGGCAATTCAAATTGATTTTATTATTGATTAGATGGAATTTAACTTAGTACTTTTTCTATATCAATACTTTTTCTGTAACAAAGATAGTTTTATTTGGAATATTAGTTGCAACTTGATAGTCTAGCTCATTATACATTCTAAAGGCATAGTTAGCATTACATTTACATCTTAGACTGGTAGTTATGAGGTATAAATTGTTTAAAAAGTGCAATTAATTAGCTTAGAATCCATCATGAGGAACCCAACACAGCTTATATAAGTATTCTTGTAAAGGGCAACTCAGTTTACCACCTATCACACTACTATCAATCTAGTTAACTTGTGGGTTTGATATTACCCATAGAACTGCCAATTTTCCTACTTTCAAGATGTCTACTTAAACCTCTGACTATTCAGCAAGGGTCAATGATAATAAATCTTATAAATAAAACTTACTCTCTTATTAGCGTCCAGCTCAACCTTAGCCGCATCACCGTTGCGATGGTCTCCAACCACATACTTGGCGTCCGCCATGTCTACGCGAGTGGTGATCTTCGCGTCGTCCCCCTTCTGCAGGAGCTTCTCATCAGCACCGTCGGTGACTGGCTCGGTTGTAGCCCGGTAGGGAGAGAGACGGTAATCTGCGGAGGAAAGAATGTGGTTAGTGGTGATTGACAGTGTTTGTTACTGATTTATTTAGTTTAAATTATTTAGATTTATGCTATTTAGCTTAGCTCAGTTGTTTGTTGCTTGACTCTGAATCAGTGTGTACAGGGTTCAAATACTGTCTAAAACATGTACCAATGGAAATGAAGTTTAATGAATTTTCTTGTACATTTTTGCAATATAAATACATTAGCGAAATACAATAAATACTACGGTGAGGGAAAACATCGTGAGGAAACCTACTTGTTCCCTGAATAATAGTGCTTGTAAATGGTGACATGGCTTACTATCTGTCACATTGAGTACTGAGTACCTGTTCAACAGATGGGTTCAAGGCGGCCATATAATTACTACCTCTGTGGTTGCAGAGATAGATATTTATATAATATATTTATATAATATATAAGAATATAGAGATAGATTATTATTATAAAAAAAAAAAAAACCTAAACCTCTGACTGCCCCGCAATGGTTAATGGATGTGAACGTATTTGTTTTTAACAATTTAAAAGTGTGAGTTACTTACACTATAAGTTATTTACATAAATTAATATTATTAATCCCTGAAAAGGATGTCAGAACTAAACTTGTTAAGGAAATACTCATCCAAAATTCACTTATTATGATTTGACTCAACTAAACATACACTTCAGAATGAGATGATTGATATTACTGTTGTAATTAATTTTATGTTAGTATCAGTACAGGGCACAGGTCAAAGCCCTTAGATTGATAAGAACTCAAAATCTGTTTAGTTGTCTCTAAATAATATTATTTATGGGTATAGCTATTTTATTTACTGTTACATTTAGGCTGAGAGTTGAGTATTTTAAGTCACCATTTCTGGATAGCATCATGGAATACTTTCTGTCAATCTGGGTGCGTGTCTGGTGAAACTAGATTTCATGAATACACACCGGTTTCCCCACAAATGAGACAGATGCAAAACTGTGTTAGTGCTATATTATTAATACTTATACTCAATAATTTTGAATTTTATATTCATTATAAACTATATCATATTTAATACTCAAGACTATTTATACATTGTTCTAAAACAGCAAATAAGAATTGAAACTTAAGAAACACTAGTACACCTTATTCCATTACTTAAGACAACAAACACCTAACAGTAAAAAGATTATTTTCAGAACTTACACTGTTACACTTAAGTATATGCACTTTAGGTATAAATATTTTAAAAACACAACTTCACTACTACAAAACTATAAACTAAAAAGTTCAATACCCAATTCCTTACAACCACAATACTACACAGTAACTCCACAACCAGTACTATGTTGATTGGTAAATTGGCATGTCACATGCAAAGGTTGATTCAATAAATTTGTACATGGAGAATCAGGAAGTATGTACAATGCCAACTACTCGAGTCAGAGGCCATGTTTACTTGAGTAATAAGACAAAAAAGATTTTTTGTTCATTTACTTTAGTATTTATTGCAGATGAACTGATGAGCATTGGTAGAACATCTTGTAGAACAGATGTTGAAAGACTAGTAATTAGATATTAGAGTGATTTTACTAGATTGTTTAATAGTTGGATTTCTTTAAGGTATTTTATAGAAAACATCATTAGTCTAGTAGTTAAAATGATGTTTTCTATTGGGGTATAGGGTAAATGGAATTCGGTTATGTCCTGGCAACCTATCCCCATAATTCTAACTGGAATAAGTGTTTCAATGTAAGTGAGTTAATGTTTGTAGGAAGTTATGTCCGCTCCAAAAGAACAAACAATGTGAGTATGTGAAAACCTAAAATAAAAATTTGATTCAGTTATTGAAATAACACAACATGATTAATAAAAAATACCTTTATTTTTTATTCTTATACTAAAAATAGTGTTGGACCATTTGAGACCAACATTAAGTAGGTATTAAAACATTTGGCAGTCACAAGAATAAAACAGACAAATATTTAAGAGATCACAACAAGATTAATTTTATGGTCAAGCTTAGTATCAATTCTGTGAAAAATTATAAATGTTTAAAATGAAGATTATTTTACCCAATTTTTATTCAAATAAATGAGATAAGATACTTATGTAGAAAATTAACACATGATTAAAATACATATCTACATGAGGTTAAGTCTTATAAAACAGTTAAAAACACGTCATATCATAATACGTATAGTATATAATAATTAGGAATGCATGTAGTGTATTATTTTAATTCTTACTTCCATCTATCCTATCACATAAATTTTGTATTATCTAGCAAGAGATTTTCATTGTTATTAATTCCTAATTTCACCCTATCTTATTACGTTTTCATTATTAATATTTTCCAATAACAAATTCCAACAATGCTACTAAAAACAAGTAGAAAATTTGTGAATAAAGATAATATTCAAATCCAATACGCATTCCTTATTTAGACAATATCTTCACTATAGTTAATAGACATGATTGTGGCAAGAAATTAATCAGAAATCATCAATGAAGGTAATTAATCATCACTATTACAATTTAATGCTGTATTATTCCTTGCTTTTGGCAAAATCAGTTATATGATGCAAACAAACTATGCTTATGTGATTCTTGTCAATCATTATAATGTATTTACTATTTACACAATTATTTTGTATTAACAACACATCATCACAATGGCATCAGATAAGCCTAATTTGTTTGTACCTTATAACTATGTTTACATTACATTACCAGAATAACTAGTGTTCCTAAAAACAAACTAATAACAACAAGTCTTATTACTATAAGTACTATTTGTTTATTAAACACTAACCTAGCTAACTAGTCACACATTTTAGGCCCTAAACATAAAACCTAGGAGTTTCACAGACCTCTCCTTGCCAATGTTTCTAAATACTGTTCAAATAGTCTATTTCTTTCATTCTGTATATTATTTGACACTTCTATTGTTTTAATAAGCCTATCTAACTTTGCTTCCACTGTTTTCTGCCTATCCCGCATCTCTAGGGCTACCTTTTTGAACTCTGCATACTTTTTTCTTGTCAACTTCTTCTTCGACTCTTTATTCACTGATGATTCTGGCATTTCTTGGTCACTATCAGCATTAATAGAACTTCTGGTAAGAAATGTTTTAGCTGTAACATCATTCTTAGTCTTGTATTTATCATTCAGCCTCTCTTTGATTTCTGCATGGTACTCTCCGTTATTGAAGTATATGGCTTCAAACAAATCAAAATAGGGCCATTTAAATGTGTAAATACCTTCTTGAAGTTTCCTTTTAACAAGCCTTATGTAGGTTATTTTGAGGTTTCTAAACTTTTTGTCACATGAATGCATTGGTTTGTTGACAACTTGCGCTATTTCTGCCCATAGCAACTTCTTCTTAATCCGGCTGTTGCGGAACTTATCTAGATTTTCCAGGTACATAGTGAGAAGGGTGCGGATGTTCTGTGGCGACCACTGGTCTTCTTCCTCCTCTTCAATAGTCTGGTTGTTGGGCATCACAAACTCATTATCTTCCTCAAGGTACTGCATTTCAGTAGCTGGAATAAAAACATGTTTTATGAGGTTAATCAATTCAAAAACTAGTGAGAGTGGAATATTATGAGATTTGGAAGTTTTGTAACAAGAATAGTAAGCGGGAAAATGTGTTAATTCGACAAGAATACATAACCTTCAAAACTAAGTCAATATTTTAAAACATGGATGAAATCAAATGTTACTTACCTCCATTTTCGGTCATGATGATTGCCCTCAGGGTTGTTGATTATCCTTCACATATATATAACTGTATACACTTAAAATAATATGAATAAGATTGATAACAACGAAATTGCATCACTCAGCGTATTCTTGAAACAAAATGGCGCTAGACTAGCGAAAAAGCGCTTTTATAACCCGACCCATTTGAAAACGCGCTAAAAAATATTTCGAGACCGAATATGACAGCCGGTGACGTTTACTCAATTTGAGAGGGTTATAATAAATTTTTTAGATTCCTATTACAATCAATCAATCGATGTATAACCTATTTAATTCATGAAAATTAGAAATGATGTTGCGTAAAATAATTAACAAATGAGTTTTAAGATAAAATCATCATTGGCTTTATGAGATAACCATGAAGGACGTTAACAGGAAAACTCAAATATATAGCCTATCTAATTCAAGGTTAGACCTTATCTTCAGGCAAGTAGCTACGACCTAAAATCACATTTAGATATACGAAAGCATAATCGAATTAACTCATTACCTTGATCAGGATCTGCGAGGCCTTTGTATGATGAAATACGGTCGTCGTCTTTCACCTGACCACCGTCCAGTTTGACGTTACTTGTAGGGTCTGCCATGGTGTAGCCGCAAATAGCTCGCTTGCTAAACCGGTTCCACAGATAGAAAGTTCCCTTGCGCAAACTGGTACCGTTAACTCTCGATTACTTCTCCAATTTTAATTACTTTCATATATTTGCAATTCACTCGCTGCACCCAGCTTCATGTCATCATGTTGAGTGAATGAACGAATGAGTGACTGACTGAACGAGCGGTGCTGAACTAATAAAAAAAAGAACGACTGCATTAAGCGCGCTCTAGATACTCAACATAGTATGAAAAATAAAGTTAGCTTTTAAATGTAGTAAAAATATATCTAATAATTTAATTCTTATTTTTGATTCAGACTTTCCAATTATTGAAGCATCCTGCTTGTTAGGGCTTTTAATGCACATAATAAATGGATATCCATTTGTAAATACTTAATCATATCATGTGCGCCTATAATAAGACCATGTAGAGATCGCGCCACATAAATTGGCAGTTGGAGGCGTCGCCACCGTCGCGTAATTCAGTGTTACCAGTAAACACGCCAAAACTAGCACTCACTGTGCCATACGGCTCGATACATTATAGGTTTCATTTGTAACGGTCTTTGGTTGCAGAGCTATAAACTCAAATAAAACAAATTTATATATCAAAGTCAAAATATGTTTATTAAACTATTTCAAACATGATTAATAATTAACGGGACTTATCCTTCTTATTATATATTACATATATTATTATGTGTTCCTTCACTCTATCCGCAATAGACCGTTTAGTCTGTCCGACGTAGGATTTCCCACAGCTGCAATTAATCTTATACACACCCTTATATCTTATATCATGAGTATAAACCGCGAATCTCTTAAAACTATTATTTCAAACATGGCACTGAGCATTGACTTTACATATTTTATACCGAGGTTAGATCAGCGGAGACCCTAGCTTGGAGAAGAACTAACAAGAAACTCCGGAAATCAATTTATTATAATCACCCTTAACAAACATAAAAATTACAAAGAGTGAGCAAAAAACACAACGTTGGTAATACTAAATTTACCTTTCATACAAAATAACACGCAATGGCGGAAACGTCAAATCTAGTTCCAAGTTTGCCGACTGCCAATTTATGTGGCGCGATCCCTAACTTTACAGTTATCGTACTGAATTAATCATTACCGAATGATGTGGTGTAAGTATTAAGTAGGTACCTTGTTTTGTTTTTCTATATTTTATTTGGTATAATTTGGGTTAGGGACTAACTATTAAATGTTAATTAAATTATTAGGATTCAATGCATCCTGAGTTAAATAAAGTCACTAACTGCTATGTAACCATTATTTATTGCTAATTTAACCTTTGCGAGATATAAACAAGTAATTATAGTCATAACAAACATTTAATACCATATTTAACGAAAGTAGCATGCGATCAACCAAGAATGTCCCTCTATGAACATTTCGATCGAGCCTTACTACATTGCGGTGATTGAATAAGAAGTATTAAGTATTAGTATTTTAATAATTATATCATAACTGAAACATTTAATTACCGTAGTTATTTGGTCGATCCAGGTACATATTTAAATTATTATTGCATAACAAACTATAAGTTCAATTTAATTTATATATTATTCTTCACCATTGAATCAGCAGGTTATTGTTCGATTCACGGGTTGCATACAGCATTAGCTGAGCTGTTATTGTGAAGAAAATCTATCCCGCAAGGGACAACGGTCGTGAAGTGTATGTGATAAATGTTGCGTGTAATGTATATTCAGTTCATGTATTGGTTGAAAAAGGTAATAAAAAAAGTGGATAAATTTTAATTTTATTTCTTTATTAGAACATTTCTTGTGTATAATTTGACAGTTTGTGTCGGTTCTTTTTATTTGTAATACTAAAAACGTAATAATAAAATGTAATGATGTACACAAAACTTCTTTCTTTTAAACCGTATTTAGTATTACATAGCTATATCATAGGAATCTCATACTCGAGACAGGAACTTTTACTTTCCTATCTTTATTTAAAAAATATTCCATTTCATATTACCTTTGAACCGATTTTATTTAGTAAACACTTAGTAGTCTTCCACAGCTTTATAAAAACCATTTCAAGCATTGCATTGCAATCACAAATGTTTATTTCACAACTTTATCAGTTTCATATAAAACTAAACCTACACTAATAAATATAGAAAATACTCCTAGAATAACACTTTGAACACTAGTCTAATGGCTTCGTAAAATCATTATTTTCCTTATACGAAAGTCTCTCATGTATATTATCTCATTAAAACATATTATGTAAATGCTGAGGACTCACATTATTCACAAACAATCATTTAAATGTATATAAATAATTCATGTTATTTATTTCCTTTCAGTGTGGAAGGAAGCGTGGGGGTATAATACATTATAGACAATATAATACGATTTACAAAACTTCCAAATTATTTCACCAGTTGCCATAGGCTAGTGTAAATAGCGCTTAATACTTAAAATACTAATGCCAACATGGCGTCTTTTACGAAATCCTGGCGGGAAGTTCGAAGCAAATTAAATCTTTGTTGCCATCTTGCAGTGCCCAGTGTACTTTTACATCAATTGAGGGATAGAAGCTGTGGACAGGGAAAGAGTCTTTGTAAATGTATTTCTCTCCAGCCTTCAGAGGACAAGACGCCTTGTTTCCGCTCTCGTCTGTGATTTTGCTGCAAATGGAATTCCCGTCCACGCCAATGAAAGGTAAGGGCACACCCAGAACGTCGGCTGTGACGTGGTTCTTCACATCTTTCAGGTCTTTCTCTGTAAATAAAAGAAAATAGGTTTTATATAACGAATCTAAAAGGTCACTGGTTTCCTAAAACTGGTTGCTTCCCGATAAGTCGTAGGAAACGACAAAATAGGGTTTATTAAATACATTATAGGATAGACTAGCTAATCGTCACCATAGTTCAGATAATGTCATCATGGTCCCGTAGTGGTACAGGAAGCCAAGATCAAATTTAAAGTCTGTGGTTCTATACCATATACCTATAGATATCCAGAAAGGGATAAAATACGTGAATAAAATATAAATTTTGCATTATCTTCACTGTAGTTAGATACTTCTTATAGATATTTTGTCATCAATAGCTCGAGGAGGATTGAAAAACTGTTTTCATAAAGTTGACAGGTAAGTAATACTTATTTATAACAAGTGTTATTTTCCATTGTAAAGTGATTTTCCTTGTACTTAATGCGAATAAAAATTAATGTACAACAATGCAAGACTGAGCATAGGTATAATGGGTTTAATCGGTTAGCATAATTGCAGTGGTTTTCTAAGGCTAAAGGTAAGGTTATAAATAAAGTCATACCAATCAAGTTCTAAAACAAAACTAATTTAAGTAAATAGTCCATGTTATCATACTATGTCTATATTCCTCAAAGTTTTAACGCAACGAAAAGTGAATAAAGATAAGTCTTTATTTGAGGTTTTAAAATGATAAATTGGATATACGATACATAGATCAAATACCCTCGTAAAGTTTTCGCTAAATCTTCAATCTCACTCTATCTCTATGTACTAACAACTTCATATCTATAGAGGCTACATAGAATTAACTTTTGTCCAAGACTTATACAGAACAATAATATAATTAGCAGTTAACAGAATGTCATTATAACCTGACAAATAACTAAGATTAGTATCGGCATTTCAAATTTTGTTCTATCAGTGTAATGTCATCATGGAACATTAGTGACAGTTTGCTAGCCTATCGCCTAATAAATTCCAACAACCCCTAGCCCCTTAGTCGCCTCCTACAACATACCGGGAAGAACGGCAGCTAGTTAGCATTTTTTTTAGGTTATAAACACGAGTTTAATATTATAAACAGCATGAGGAAACCTGCCTATCCTTGGGGATTGGTAATATCCAGTATCTGTAAACGCCGACACGGTTTATGAACTATAACGTTGGGTGCTGTCTTCCTAATGAAACGCAGGCTTTAGCTCACACCTAACATGCCTTCGAAACTTGATGAGCACTCAAGCCTTTGACTACCTAACCACAATAAAAAAGGAAATGGGAATGTGTATGTAGGTATACCAGTCGTGAAGCGTTTGGGATGTTCAATCCATTTGAAAATAAAAGGACGAAATAGATTAAAGAACGTGAATATATAAGTATGTATGTCAATCAGTGTAGGTTTACCTGGTGTGAAGTTGATGGTGATGTGCTGGTTGGTTCCCTTCTTCAGTCTGCAGGGAGACTTCTTGCAAGGGATGTCAACCATACCGTTCAGGTTGTCTATTGATTTACCTGGAAAAGAAGATTAAGAGGATCTTAGTTCATGTACACACTTTGTTTTATTATACACTAGTGACTCGCTCCGGCTTCGCACGGGTATAAAATAAGCCTACTCCACTATTTAATGGATGTTATTATACATATAAACCTTCCTCTTGACTATCTATCTTTACTATCTTGATTATCTATCTATTTCTCTATCTAGTAAAAAAACCGCATCAAAATCCGTTGAGTAGTTTCAAAGATTTAAGCATACAAAGGGACAAAGAAAGCGACTTTGTTTTATACTATGTAGTGATATAGACATATACAACACGGCCATGACCCCTTTTGAGATAGTCAGTGTCTTGAGTAAGCACTGTACGTTTACATATATCAAGATGTTTGATCGCTCAAATTTCATGTTTCGCCAAATAGCTCGTAACAGGAGATAGTGCAGTATCCAATTGCACAGATAGGCAAGTTTCGTCTCCATGTTTTTATTCTATCAAATCGAAAGCATCCGGACGATCACCCATCCAAATATGGACCACACCCTAAATTGCTTAGCTTTAGTTACCGAGCACTAGAGCTGGTTAACAGTGACGAGACAACAAGTCCATACATCAATTATAAAATTCGACGACCTCCGTGGCGCGATTGGTTAACCACATGAACGCTAATCGTGAGGCCCCGGGTTCGATTCCCGGTGGAGGCAGAGTTAAGAACTACGCGTTTCTTCTGCTTTCCGGTCTGGTCGTTGATTATATATATATATATATATATATATATATATATATATATATATATATGTATTTATCCATGTATAATAGTTAAGTATCTATTTCTTAAATATACGTTGACTAGTACCCTTAACATAAGTCTTAAATGTACTTAGCTAGGGACTAGTTCAATTTGTGTAATATTGTCTCAATTATTATTATAATAGCAGATAATATAGGTATATGAAAAAATATAAATCTATCGAACACTAAGCATCTGCAATTATTTGTTCGGAAGCCCTAGCTCGCAAAATATTATGTACACGTCTTTGTGTAGGTATAAACATTTATTTCCTTATTTTTCCACGATTATATAATAATGATACCTATACACGTGACTAAGATGTAATTTTGATTCAAGTACTTAGGACGTGACCGAAATTAAATGCATAATATGGACGTGATCAGAATAGCTTCGTATTACGCATTCCGCAAATCTTTTGTTGTTTAAACCTTGTACTCTGGTCTTCTAGCATCGAAGTATTTTGAACACATAACTAATCATGGGTTTGCAATCTGTCATAAATATTATTACTTTAATTTTCATCCATATTTAAAAGGATTTTCACAGGCTAGCTACCCTAATACAATAGAATGTAGAATATAATGTAATAGAATATAACAAACTTCGATAATTAGAATAATAGTTTCCGAGCAGGCCTTATATATTCGATAAACCGGATGAAATCATACTTATGCATACGGACATAGGTACAATATTTTGGAAAAAAACTGTATTTATTGTTTAACAGGGTTGGTTATCGAATATCCGAATGATTACATACTTATATGTATGTACTCGGCGGTTATATTTACGTCTAACGTCACCCTTCTTCAATATAGCTCAATACTGCCTTATTCACAAATATTGGGAAATTTTTAATAAATATGTGACTCATCAATAGATCGTAAAACATTAAATACGTATTCACACATCCATTTTATTGAATACTAACATAATATAGGTACATATGTTTGACGCCATCTCAGAGAGAGATTAGTTTTGAACACTCATTGTTTGACGGTTGAATTTGAAAATACAACCACAAAAACATAAAATAATAACCGATATATCCACTTAAAATACCTACGTTCCAAAAGATTTTTAGGTTATTCGCCTATTATATTAGTTATTCAGTGAAGCCGTGATTACGTCCTACCAGACAAATACACAAAAGAACGTAGAAACTCAATTTTCTACGACTATATCGAAACTGCCTATATTTTTAAGCTGTAGTTCTGCCATAAGTCGTGACGCGTATGAAATAAATTATTCCACCGTCACCACTTACGACCCGTTAATAACAGATTGACCAGCTATATACAATACATTAGGATATCTATACTCGTAAAGATAGATAATAAAAATGTCTATCACGCGTTTCTACAATTCATTAGTATTCAAGAAGTGTGTATGGTAGCATTTTTATCGCGGAAGGCAAATGCTTGAAGCGTTTAGATGATAAGTTTATGCAAACTATTCCATGGCTATTTCCATATTTAGAATTTAAAAATAATGTTGCGAAAATACCATACCATACAAGTACAAATGGATATTACATGAATTCAAGCATTCCTTTTCGGAATATCAATGGTGAAATTTAACACTTTTGCTAATCCACTACCAACTTCATACTATTACTGATTTGATATTGAACTGCGTTCTTGCTAAAACGTTTTAGTAGACTTAGGCTTCTGCATTGATCCGATATCGAACATTTAAAATCTTTTTCACTCAAGGCAGTATCTACTTGTCGATTCGTAATGATCCTACAGTTAATAATATATTATAAAATATGAGAACTAACTTTGGCCTTATAATGTGCGGCCTTGATGAAGACAAAATACAAACACGTTCAAGACTATTAACCCTTGCGGGGTAGTCAGAGGTTCAGGTGCCCATCTCCGGAATTGCGAAGGTAGTAATTCTATGCCCACCTCGAACCCACGTATTGACCAGATAGTCAGTACTCAATGTGACAGGTGGTAAGCCATGTCGCCATTTACAAGCACTAACTTGAACAACCTTCATGAAGAAGTACAAAGTACGGGCCCTTTAGAAAACCTTCCAAGTATTGACCGGCAGCCGGTTTGCCAGGTTCTGAGTTATCCTTAGGTCATTCAAAGTCATGGCCAGGGTCATCCAGTGTGTTGACATTGGTCTAGGTCTTAAAAGCTAGTCTGAGATGTAAGAAAATGAAGCTAGTTGCTTGTCCACTTCATGTCGTAAAAGATTAATTGCGGTTTTTACCTCTGTACCTAGGTACTATGTGAAGCGTTCTTTTCAATCGTATAACTAATAAATTATTATATTTTACATATAATTATTATACCTACAGAAGTAAATAAAAATAGTAATGTAAATATTATTTAAATGAAGTTAAAAATTCTTGTAGGTAATGATTTAATAACGTAGTTTGTTAATAACGAAACCTAAATGAGAAAATAACCCGTAACACTTCTAAATAACATACAATCATCTCCTAATGATTCGAACGAAGTACATTGTAAACGGCAAATTGTGAGAAATACCAAGAAATGGATAATAAGAAAACAATGAAAGTTAGTAACTAATGATTGACACATAATGAACTCATCACCAATATTCCATATTATTGCATCAGAACCCTGATAGTAAAATGCAGGTTTCCAAGGACATATTTTGTATCCAGGGTCCACTCGAAAAGAGATGGAAAACCGTAACTTTATACACGTAAATTTGTTTATGTATAACAAAGTAAATCCTTATAATGATAAATTGAAGATTAGGGGTATAAGAACTCAGTGAATATTGTTTTTTTTTTTAATGAATTTCTTAGTGATTGACAGAAGATTAGGTCATAAAAGCACTTAGTAATTGTTGGTTTTTTGCTCATGAATTTGTTTCGCCACACTAACATCCATACATCCGCATACACGTTTCTATACGTATCTAGTTGTTGTAAAATTGCCTGAAAATCATCAGTTGTAACGATGATCATTGTAACTAATGTTGCGTAACCGTCGTTGGTATTGAGTTTATCATGACAATGGGGTTTAGCCTTGACTCTAAACCATGTCGCCTTTTATATATAAAAAATATTAGCTTGCACCTTTATTTACATGAATGCTACGAACTTAATATAAGCGGTTTCATAATGTCTTAGATGAACGTATATTCTGTGACTTAATAAAATTTAGGAAAAGTTTTTAATGGTGTTTTTTTATATTCTATTTATTTAATGTAAAGGCCATTCACCGTATAAGGCTAAGTCGGCCTAATGGTGTTTTTAACAAACTAAAAGTTTCGTTTCCTCATTTGACCCCAAAATTATTATTAAAATAACTAATTTACATACAATTCGTTTCTTTTGTTTAAGTGACTGTCATTTAAGACCTGCCAAACTCGAATTTAAGCTATAAATAACTGTATATTAACCTTTGGAATAACGGAAACATTTACTTCGTTCAAAAACAATGCTTTCAAAAACAATAAGAAACATTTTTAACTATTAATGTGTAAATTTAAACCCTTTTCGTGTGATAGTCAGACTATTATTCATGTACTTTGTCATCACACAATTTAAAACCTAATTTTCACAAATAAGCAAACAAGGAAAACATAGTGAGGAAACCAACTATAATCACGATAAAAAACCTTATCATTTTGGATCTCATACGTGTAGTATACCTTGTTAATTATTAGCAAGTACATCTAGTTATATAGTACATTTAGCACAGTGATTATGGAAAATATCATGAACCTAAGATTCCAGGTTCGACTTCCCCTGGAGCAGATTTGATAGCACAATATTCTGACTATTTCTACTCAATCTATCAACATCAAGAGGACGATATTCAATTCAAAAGATAAAGACAAACCCGTTCACGACCATTGTGAAGGTAATTCTATGGATTTTGGATTCAATTCCTAAACACAAATACATCGCGTTAACGAAAACATAATAATCAATTAAATATTTATTGACAAACAATGTTTGTTTCAAATATTGATCGCTTACATTTAATCTAGCTCATTTATATTCACATTAGTTATGTAAACATAGTAAGTGGGAAATTTAAAGTGATTGCAAACAATGATGTTTATTTTATATACTTATTTAAACGCAAGCACACGCGCTACGGAGCAGTCCCTGATTGTAAGTAAATCTTCAACTATGTACATACATTTAATTAACGTCCTTTAATCTTTTACGGGTGGACAGAACCTTGAAGATGTTCTTAGGCCACTTTTTAGCATGAATATTGGAGTTGTGATAAGACATGGAACATTGGTGGCAGTTGCTAGCCGATCGCCCAATAGATTCCATTTATCTTTAGTCCCTTAGACGCCTCCTACCACATTGAGAGGAAGAAAGGTAGTTAGTTGGCAGCTTAATTTCGTCTGAGACTAACAACTTTGTAATTTATTCTATCTCTCCAGTGGACTTATTAGATGTTGACAACTAATTTAAGTGTTGCGTGTCTCGGTGTGTTACGCAAAGTGTGAGGCAATGAGCAAAACTTGATTCTTTGCTTAACGTTTACCAACACGAGAGAAACCAGTTGTAAAGACGTATTACACATACAGTGGTACAACACCCTTGTCTCTTTCATATTACATACATTTAGGTACTTCTATCGTCACTCTTTTTCAATATGGCGCCTATCTGACTGTCATGTCATATTGTACGAAACCGCCCTTCCACTTCACCCACATAATATTTCTGTTATCAATCTACTATTATTTTATTTTCAATATAAGTCATTACATCTCCTTTCAAACCGCAACCTTCCTTTATCACACTGTTTCAATATGCCGTCTTTCTTCTTTTTTCGCATTAATTGACGCAAAGGTATTACTTATAGATAATAACGCAAGGCCTATTAAGACCTACGACTACTATTGTAATAACTAGACATGAAATAAAGAAACAATGAAAGAATTGCTAGTATTTAAATGCTTGCTAATACATCACTGGAACATCGGCATCAAATAACGTTCTAGTAAATAAGTAATTACTATGGTCACAGATATGGGAATATTATACTAGTAGAATGCTATGGTTATTAAATAAGTAATGCTAATTTAGTTGTATTAAATATGATATTAAAACATATCTTTTAGATCATGCTGTTCGATTACAAGACTGCAAGAAAACCTACCTATCCCTTTTGATAATCGAGTATATATGAGTCAGTACCTAAATTCAAACTAGTCAACCTAAAGTCAGTCCCAACGAAAATATAGAATATAGTCAGTTCTTGTTAGTATGTATATGTAATAGTCAGTATCTACGACTCTGTAGGTCTAAAAGATATTACAAGGTGACGAATTCCTCCGTTGTTTCAAATTTCTGTTTCAGAGACGGATGTATATTAGTATTTCCTCCATAAACGTTTGTAATTCAGTCCCAACGTTTAGAATCTGAACTTCTTTCATTAGCCCTTGTATTGTTCTTACTTATCTATTCTTTTTCACTTAGCTTGGACTTCGTGTCCAATTTATCATTTAAGTACTTTAAAGTTAATTAATGCGTTCAAAGTCTTCGTAACTTATTATTCGCGTTATCTGTTATTATAATTACCGCCCTTAAAAATGGGGACACAATAATCAATCATTACCGATGAGCATCGTTTTAAGAGAACTACATAATCTCTTGTTAGTTTGAGTAGGGTATATTGGAAGATGAGAGACATTTTTCATATTAGAATGGCATCACAATCTACAAATTTTGTTTAATCTAGATATTAACTATGGACCGTAGATTAAAATAACACATAGAAACAGTTTCAGAGCGTATCTAGAAAGTAATTATTTATATTTATAAATATAATATACTATATATAGTAAAAACTATACAAAATAAATAAATATACTGTATATATAGCTATTGAACTAAGATTAAAAAGACACATATTTCAAACAATATTATAAAATTGTATACCAGATGCAAGCTGTATGAAAAATACTCGGATTTCACTTGTTATTGTTCTAAATTACAAGTTCTAACTAGTGTAAACTAGGAGTCAAATACATTCTTGGTAAGTGTGCATGTATCTGCTTTCTCAAATAACCATACCGATATTTATGTAAGACACTCGGTACGTATTCTCTAGAATACTAATATATGAGGTGTACTGCTACATTTTTACTCCTTAACGAAAAAGTTCATGTTATTGAGATGGTAAGGTTTAAATATAAGTTGGTACAAAGTCGCCACTTCCCTTGAGTTGCATCTACGATATGAAATAGAAGTTAGTTAGCTCATGCTTGAAAAGTCAGTACCACATTCTGTTCAGGTTCCCGACCTATACGACACATACATATAAGTACAGTCTAATACGTTGTACTTACACGTATATGCTTACACACGCTTCCTAACGGAAATATTCTATTAAAAACACAGTTTTATATTATGTATCTAAAGCTATTTCGCTACCATCATAAGACGGTATAAAACTTTTTTTTTAAACTAGATCTAAGCGAAATTTTCAGTTTCAACTTACCAGGACATTGTTGTACTTCAGCACTAGCCAAGGCGAAAAAGCCGAGTAAAATTAAACACTTAAGATCCATTTTGATAACCTTCCCTTGCCAATGCTGAGACACGACTGAGCGGTCTGCTCAACACACAACAAATATAACTAACTCGAGTTGACCGGTGCCGACCAGCGTGCGCGGTTTTGTGATGGTCAGAAGGTTAGCTTCGTGTAAAGGTCAGGTCGAATATTTATTGAATTTCCGTCGCGTATGAGGGGGTATATATGGAGGTGTGATGTAATGGAGCGTAAAGGTTTGTGGTTAAAAAATAAGGGGAAATATGGGGAACAAAGTCCTACATGGAAAAGGATGTAATCTGTTATAATTTTATTTAATAACAACGCATTTTAATACGAGTAGGT
Organism: Leucoptera coffeella; assembly: GCA_030578115.1. NCBI lineage: Eukaryota > Metazoa > Arthropoda > Insecta > Lepidoptera > Lyonetiidae > Leucoptera > Leucoptera coffeella. Next base: position 243,847 of record JAMBLF010000369.1, read on the forward strand.
TTGTCAAGAATATTTAAGTAGGCAATAGCGAAAAATATCTACATTTTAAATAGAAAAGTTGAAACTTTCATTACTTATATAGTAAGGGAAATTAATATTAGAAAAAGCTATTTACATTACGAGGAATTTTGATGACACCTCAAAAAGACATGGTACCTTTTAGACATGTAGCTTAGAATCATTATAAGATTTTACAAAAGGATGCAACTATTAATATAAGCCCTAGTCTCATTGTAAAAGACGTAATAGCAATACGAATCTAACCTTCTGGCCGCGACAACTAGTTCCTTATTATCACTACTGGGCCGTTGTGCGTTTTTAATGCAGATTTCTTTGTTAAGATCGCCGGCTGATGTAAATAGTGGAACACCTCCAAAGAATAACAGATGTAGGGCAGAGATGCGGAAGTGACACTCAAAGTTATCTGGTGTAATTATTCAATTGAACGGCGAGCGATTATGAACCTTATGTCTTTGTTTAAATGGATAGATATGGCGATAATTCTTTGATATAGGCCATATATAGGCATACTGAGAATTACCTTGGGTGAACACTCCGTCACGTTTACGAGGTAAAGGATTTGAATTTTGATACTGACGTCTTTAGGCTGTGTTCAGACGTGCGCGTTTTGTGCGCGTTTTCTGCGCGCGCGGATTCAGCGCGCGCAGAAAACGTTAGCGTTTGGGAAAACACGCGACGCGCGCTGAATCCGCGCGCGCAGAAAACGCGCACAAAACGCGCACGTCTGAACACAGCCTTATAATGAAGATGTTCTTTTAAGATAAGCTCATTTTGCGTCAAATAATACGATCACTATATCAAAAAGCGGGTAGTTACAAGTTTCAGCACACGCGGTTCAACTCAAGAATCAGTATAGCATATATAGTACCTTGAGTAGCATACTACTAGGTATGTCTAGGGATAGGAAGTACCTTCTTTTATGCATATAGTAAGCATACAACGGACAGATGATGTTCGCGATATTATTTCTTGGAATTGATGTGTTATTCTGAAATTCTGAACACGGAAAGCAAACTATTGCGATCAAATATAATGTAATAATTTACTTTTTCTTTGTTCTTGTCTTTTTTCAACATGTCGTATGATTAAAGGACTAGAACTGGGCATAGCTTTATCGTTGGGGGTTACAGGGTGCCAAACTTCAAACCTCAGAGCATGAGCCTATGAAAATAAAATTTTCTGATTATTTATGTACAATGTCCAATAAAAATACATTTGCGAAATGCACCGAATACTACAGTAAATAACTTAAAACTTAAAACTTCTCAATTGCGGATATGGACACATGAAGCTCTGACTACCCCGTAAAGGTTGGTGTTCGTGAACGCGTTTGTATTTTTTTTTGTCTTTTTTAGTTATCCATTTCATTAATCTAAATTTACCACATTCTAATGTGCCGAAAGATTAATCAGAACTATTTATTTATTTAAATCTGTCTTAAGGATTATGCCAATCAGTGTGTTGTAGAATAAAGAGCCAAACAGCAAACAATGTCATTAGCATATATACAATATGTCGTACATAATAAAAAAAGGACTTCCTCATGACGTAGACTTTAATTAAAATAAAGGAAATACGCGACCATGTTTGCAATTAAGTTTTGTGCAGTTAATTTCAAATATGTTGGTATAAAAATATAATGTTTACTCGTGTAATGATGTTTATGTGACACGTGCGTCGATTTTGTTTTGATGCTAAATATGGAGAGTTCAAGGACATTGGTTTTTTTATTTATATACTCATATTTTGATGCAAGCAGATGTGGCTTAGATAATACAAAGGTTTCAGAATTAAGGTTCCGGGTTTATTACCAAGCTGGAGCATTTACTTATATATACATTAAGTCCTTTAATCCCTTTCAGGGTGGATATAACCTCGACAAATCTCTAATGTCACTTTATTATTGGGATTGTGATGTCAAATGGAACATTGGTGACAGGTTGCTAGTCTATCGCCTAATAGTTCTATCGAAACGAACTAAAGCATGTTATTCCGAAAAAGTTCAAAATAAAATACAAAAATGAAAACAATAGATAAAAGTAATACGCATACTTAAGTTTATTAGATCATAAAATAAGTATTTTCAAGCAGTCCATATTTTTTTATTTATTTACATGCCGAGTCGTTTTGCACTAGGATAAGGTGCTATTAAGCTTCGAAGAGGTTAAGTTTACTCCTAATTTATCTTCAGGGGTAGAAGTAGCGTTATTCCTTTGCATATAGAGTCGTTGCCGTAATTTTCTCTGTAATTCACTCTGTGTTTGCACTAACACTTGGTAGCAGACGACCATTAAACCTTTTTCGTTGTACACACTCCATCGAAGCCAACCTCTTTGGTTCTAAAACAAAAAAAAACATTTTTATTGTCATTATATGTATTAGAGATCCCGCCACATAAGGTGGCAGTTGGAGGCGTCGCCACAGTCGCGTAATTCAGTGTTACCAGTAAACACGCCAAAACTAGCACTCACTGTGCCATACGGCTCGATACATTATAGGTTTCATTTGTAACGGTCTTTGGTTGCAGAGCTATAAACTCAAATAAAACAAATTAATATATCAAAGTCAAAATATGTTTATTAAACTATTTCAAACATAATTAATAATTAACGGGACTTATCCTTCTTATTATATATTACATATATTATGTGTTCCTTCACTCTGTCCGCAATAGACCGTTTAGTGTGTTCGACGTAGGATTTCCCACAGCTGCAATCAATCTTATACACACCCTTATATCTTATTATCATGAGTATAAATCGCGAATCTCTTAAAACTATTATTTCAAACATGGCACTGAGCATTGTCTTTACATATTTTTTACCGAGGTTAGATCAGCGGAGACCCTAGCTTGGAGAAGAACTAACAAGAAACTCCGGAAATCAATTTATTATAATCACCCTTAACAAACATAAAAATTACAAAGAGTGGGCAAAAAACACAACGCTGGTAATACTAAATTTACCTTTCATACAAAATAACACGCAATGGCGGTAACGTCAAATTTAGTTCCAAGTTTGGCTACTGCCACCTTATGTGGCGGGATCTCTAGCCCCTGAGTTTGTCTTAATGATAGATAAAATAAAACATACTCTTCATGACCAATATTAATTTTGAATAGTCGAAGTCTTGAGTAACCCCTGTAACGAGAGTACTATACAACAATCATATCTTTTAAAGGTAGTCAGAAAAGAAGTGTAATTTGTCCGAAACCCAGGTTTTACTAGATATCCGGCACACAATGTAGAAGTATCTTGGTGTTCACAGATTCTAACTATTACTATTATTATAGTTTTCGGATTGAATACCTCATAAAGGTTCATAGTCGTAAGTTTGTATTTGGTATTTAAAATCCACTTTTTTGTGAAGGCAATCACTAAATATTAAAAGTCATTATATTGACATTTGTCAAGGAAAACCAATAACAAAATAGTGTTTTTCCTAACACAATTTGAATAGCTAATGTTTGAATTATTACAAACGTCATGAATTGACGGAAAAACATAAGTACACACACACACACACATACTACAACTTTTACTCTTATAGAAGGTGGACATTAAGTCGGAAACATATTATCTCTTTTAGCGTTATTACTAAAGACCAACGACCAACTTGCGGGATAATCAAACGTTTCAGTGTCCATCTCCGCAATTCCGTAGGTGGTAATTCTATGGCCACCGCGATTTCACGTGTTTTTAGCGTTAATATTATTCGGTATTATAGTCATTACAACAGTGAGTTTATATAGTATATTCATGACAGATTGCTAGCTCGATACTCTTTTATACCTAGTGACCGTAGTTCCTTTTGCCTTTTACGAAAAGCCAGGATGACAAGCAACAATTAAGCATTCAATTTACGTGCCAAACTAGCTACATCACAACGTGATAATCAATTAACTATATCACCGTATACGACAATGATTATTACTTATCCCGAGGGATAGGCAGATATCCTCACGATGTGTTCCCCCACCGTTAACTACTGTAAATTATCCCCTACGTATATGAACACAATTTCAAATCTTATTCATATGTACATGCCAGAGACGGAAATCGAACTTAGGACCTCTAATAAGAAGTCAGAGGTCTTAACCCACTTGGCTACAGCCGCTTTTCTTTAGCTACATTACTATCGTTATTTTTAAGTGACGTAGAACGCTGGTCGCCATTTTGTTTAGTTTACTCGTGTCATCTTAATGTTAAGCAATTAACATTGTAGTATCAATGTCACACGGCCATTAATTTGGAATTCAGGTGATGTGTATTAGGTTTCTTGTTAAAAGAACCACAGTAGTTTAGTATAACAAATTGTAGAATTTAAGGGTTCAGTATGTAATATATTTATATCTTTATAAAAATAACCGCGACCACATTCCGAGGCAAGCCCTAGACTGGAATCTCCAAGGAAAGTGATCATCGCAGAAGCGGCGGCCATTGGAAAGATGTGGGGTGAAGTCAAGCGCGGAGCCCAAGACCGATCGAGATGGCGGAGCACTGTGGATGCCCTCTGCCCCATCTAGGGGACATAGGACCTTAATAAATAATAATAAAAATGTAATATGTGTAAATTCATATATTATATATGTGTTATATATTATATATATGTGTATATTCATAAAAATGAAATTTGCATTTGTGATCGGAATTCCAAATTTCATGTCAGCGTAAAATCAAAAGCGACAGGGTTTTCTTATGTCCCATGTTTTTGATCCTTATTTAAATTCACATTTAGTCACCCCTAACAATAAATGTAATGATATATCGTTTATTTACAGCGACATTAAAATACACATTGAATATATGAAAAATGGCTATAAATTAAATACAAGAGTTTAAGGGTATTGTTCGCGGAAATGAGCGAAACGAGTGTTTTCATTTTTCAGTTTAAACCTATTTAGAACTTACTGACACCTATCATACTTTCAAGGTAGCATAATGAAAGACTGAAATTGATGACTGAAGTAGTTTCAAGAGTTAAATATCAATAATTACGTAAATATAAAGGCATAAAGTTGATAAAAAATCAGAAAAATGGCGCAAACAGAGTTTTGTATTTTTTCGTTTATTTCGTCACGGAGTTAGATCTGAAATCAAAATATACAATAATGGGTTCTCTAAATACTAAATAATTTGACTAAAAACATATTAGGTCCTGTTTTATTCATAATACTGCAGTTTTCGTAAATATAAAAGGCCCAATTTTGGGCCGCCATCTGTTTCATACATTTTTATATGGACAGCTTACGCGTCCGCCGCGAGTCGCTAGTTTAAATAGATCGCGTTCAGAATTTGGCGAATGCCAGCGTGGGGAGCACGTCCATTTTGTTGGCGATCACAGCTAAACCGCTAGATAATCACACGAGATCAGTTATTTCTTAGTTCAATAAGTGAAATTTGGAAAACAAAGTGTAATCACTTTGGTGTTTGAGGTTATTGCTTATTATATTACAAGCGATTTTTTTCTTTCGAAGTGAACTGCTAAAGTTGATTTATTCTACATGTATATTTTAAGAAGTATTTTAATTGATGCGACGCCATATTTGATATAAATTTATTCTTGCGTCATTTATGCCTATGACAGGTACATATCAGACATGATATGAAAAAATCATGGTAATGAATGTAAATAATTTTGATTTACCGCTTGATGTTTCGGATATTATGACAAGAAGTTGAGAATACATACATGATACATTCTGACATCACTTCAGCTTTCTTCACAGTAGGTAGGCAGCAATTAGTGAACCCCAGGATAGGTTATTTTTAGAGACAAATTGCTATCGAAATCCGAATTCGGTCACTAGGCTCTCATAACGGAGTTGGAGGTCACACCAAAAAAAATGTATAATTATTATACATATCCTGCTGCTCAAAATTTTGCTCAGTAGTCTGTAGGTATTGTTTGCCTCGGCAAACTTTACGCATAAATCGAAGAATTTTTATATTTGAAGTTCTTTTTCAGCTCAAAACCATACGAAAATACAAGCGCATTACTAGGCTCACAGACTCCTACAGAAGGTCGGGTTAGGGTACTCACTCAAGTACGTTCTAATACACTATTTCTTATTGTTTCTATAAAATTACAATTATTTACCACAAGTGATTTATTATTTAAATATTGATTACTTTTATATATTTATGACTACAATGTTTTTAATATATATTAATAAATAATAAGTTGTTGAATAATCTGATTATAATTTATTAGTGTTTGTTTCGTTTACAACTCAATTGATACACGGAACGTGCATCAGCCATGACAATAAAGTTTGTTATGATTTTGTTATATCAAGTTTGATGTGATTTATTTCAGTGTTTTTGAAACTATCGTAGTGTGGAACCTGTTTATATCGCAAACATAAATAACATTACATAAAATATCCCCTATTATCCCGCCGCATTGCTTTGTGAATCGATATTTATAGAAAAATGCTTCATGCATAAGAATTTACAAATGAAATAACAACAATTTATCTGCAAGAAATCTAATTCATCATACTGATTTGATATTGACTTATATTAACTTTGATTTTAACTTATTTTAGATATAAAAACATACTTGGCCACTACTAAAACAGAAAGGTAACCTCAAAAGTATTTATCCCAGAGATAAACAAGGGGCTGCAATTGTTTTACACGGACTTGTTTCTATAACAAAACATCGACTTTGTTTTGGAATAAGGTGGTAGGTATCTGTAAGAACATACACACATCAACATGGTCTAGGGATATTTAACTCAAACCTAAATAACTAAAATTATACTACCTTTTAGTTAAGACACCTGTATCTGTAGTATTATATTATCTGTGCCTGTATATTAAATTAAACCTTGATTATTAGCCTATCTGATTAAATGAAAATATTTTAGTGAAAGTTGTAATTTAAAAAAATCTAGAACAAGAGAAAAAACTCTGATAAAACTTCAAACTAAACTTTATTTTTAAAACATTAAAACTTCAACATAACATTTACTTTTTTTTACTAAAATCGTGTTCCACTGAAAATCAATAATGTGTAGATCTTCCTAAGACATTCCTGACACATCTGCAGGGGTTCGGCATGCTTAAAACAAGGGTATCAATATCCCGTTGTGGAATATTGTCCCAAGTCCTGCTAAGATGCAAGAAAAGATGGTTTTCACTGACAATTCTTCTGGGAAATTTCTTAGAGCTCTTCTCTGAAGCATATCCCAGGCATGCTCAATAGGATTTAAGTCTGGAGATTGCGCAGGCCAGTCTCAATCCTGGATATTGTGCTGTTGTAACCAAGTTGTAACGATAAGCGCAGATAATTTGTCATATTATTTTTTTCTGTAAGGCCAGTATTCAATCTAAATTATTATTAATTAAATTTAAATCTAATTCATCATACTGATTTGATATTGACTTATATTAGCGTTGATTTTAACTTATTTTAGATGAGTGAGGGGGCAGTGACGGAACGCTGGACGAGGTTACTCGCTAAAAATAGAACTCATTTCCATACACAGGATATAATTTGCACTAATCAGTAGATGTCCATACCTAGTCACTAATCAAAGTGTAATGTAACCTTAATACGAGCATTTATAAAATTAAATAATAGGTACCTATTATTACAAACAATATTTTAGTGCAGTAACCATTACTTACATACATTATAGACTATAACTAAATTTATAGTATACTTATTTCAGGAGCTTATGTAAGTAGTAAATTGTATATCAATACACAATGTGTGTTTGCAAATTTTTACACCTACAGAGAAAAAAAGAAAGAAACTTTATTCACTACATTAACAAAACACAAACATGGAAAAAATATAGGTATGTAAAAAACCATTGATGCAGTGAAAAGGTGCTGCCTCAGTATACGATGCAGCTAGGCTGCAATCACTGGTCCTCTGGCAGCACCCAATTCGGAAACCGTCACAAGCTGCATAATATAATAAATAACAAACATACATAAAATAACTAATTTATAATATACAAATACAGATATAATACGAGTTCGGCTGTAGCCCAGTGGCTAAGAACTCGGACTTCGTATGAGAAAGGTCCTAGGTTCGAATCCCGACTCAATGCATCGCATGTACCAATGAATGAAATTTAAACATTTGTTTTTAATTTACGTATATAATTTACAGTCGCTAACGGTCAGGAAAAACATCGTGAGGAAACCTAACTATCCCTCAGGATAGGTAATAGTCAATGCCTATATACGGCGATACGGTTCACTACCTATCACGTTGGGTGTTGTCTATCTAGTGAGACGCGTGCTTCGAATGACCCATACCTAACATGCCTTCGAAATTTCGGAGATGTGCATTCAAGCCTCAGACTACCCCGCCATAATAAAAAAAGGAGTGTGTATACACAAATCGTGAAGCGTATGTATGTATATAATACGCATACATAAAATTAATACACTATAATTCATAATCATACTTCGGGCAACATAAACAAGAACATATATATATATATATATTATAGACATGTAGATAGATATAGGCACACACATACACAGTCATACATATTATATATACATTATAAACAGTAGTAACATCGTATAAACATACATTAATATATTTCATACACATACACATTTATTCAAACTCATATATAGAAAGAAAAATATATAACTATGGTATTTGCACTGACAAGGTGAGACATTGATAGGAGTTAGGGATAGTATTATATTATCTGTGGTTAGGGTAAGGATTTTTGTTGTTCGAGAAGACAAGCCTTATACCTAAGGTAGAAAGCTCCCCTAGAAGCAACGTCGCGAATAGGTGGAGGTATTTCATTCCAGCATTTGGACGCAGAGGTACTTACATCTGGCGCTAGTTTCTATACCAAAGAGCAATTACAAAGGTTCGTGGTCTAAACCATATTTAAACGTAAAAGAATAGCTGACAGTTACAGATTCCGAGAGCTAATAATCATCTTACTACTTTCATTTTAAATACGCCAGACTGTTACTATATCAAATTAACAAATAATAAAATAGGTAGGTACGCTTTGTGAGGTCAGGTGTATGTGTTTTGAGTATGCCGAGAAGACACATCATCGTGACAAAACAACAAGCAACAAGACAATTTCAATGCATATAATTAAATCCTAGTTACTAAAGTATCTGAAAACTATCTACGAGTGCGCAGTGTTTATAGTTTTATAATCCTGAATAGGTACAAAATACTGTGCTCACATTACGTCGCTGCCGCCGACCCCGATTGATATGGCTACGTCACATCCCACATCCCTTTCGGGGTAGTCAGATGTTGAGTGGCAATAAGTTTTTTTGCAATCTTTTGTCAATCGAAACCCAATCGTTACCTGATTATCAATAGCCAATGTAATAGGTGATTAACTAAGTCCTTACATAACCAAACCAGGTTCTCTCACTAAAACAACAGCACGTGAACAATTTAAATGGTCACCCATCCAATTACTTCCCACGCCTGCGTAGCTTAACTTCGGTGATACAACGAGAACCGGTGTATAAATCACAACCGTAAAATCCTATTATTTACGATCACAACTACGCGGTAGCGCGATTCAATATCTACCCAATATTTCAGCAAAAACATTATTGACATTACATAACACATAAGCTAATTGACTGTATAATAGTAGTTTATCAGGATGAAAAGAAATCTGTATGAGACATTTACATTTTTCGTACGACTGCCCGCCTATAAAAGTCTGTGATCCTGGTACATATTCCGTTTGTAAATTTAGTCGCGAAATCAAGCAGTATTAGGCAAAATAAAATTAGATTTTATGCATTGTAACGAGTTTACACTTAAATTCATGAGCTCAATTTTATTTCAATATAAATAAAAATAAAATAAAATAAAATTCACTTTATTCACAAAGGCACAAGACCAACGACGACAGAAACAAAACGGAACATAACAATTTGAGAGGCGCCATATGCTGGCCCCGGGCCCCTGCGAAAGGGATCCGTCTCAGTTACTTGCTAGCAGAAAGGGAAGCCCAATCTGCCAGCACTGATGTTATGACAGACCCCGACACGTCACGCAAACGGATTCCTTTTGCAAATTAAACATATAATATACATATATAATCAGGGGCTATAACTAAGATAATAAGATAAAGATAAATAGATATAATACTGTATACATATATCAATACACATTCACACTCTATACATAAAATGACAAAATATTAAAATTGACTAATACACATGTGGTAAAAAATAAAATAACGTGCAAGCGCAGTGTGTGTGTGTGTGTAAAGTGAAGCAGGCACAGATATTAAGAGAAGAATCTGAGGTATTCATAAAGTTAGTATAATGAATGTCAGAAGAAAAACACATAGAAGGGCAGTAATGATAATAATGTCAGCGTAAATTTAAAGAGAAACGGAATGTACAGAACATATAATAACCGGCGGTAACTGTTCGCTAAGGTTCGGGTTCACCACAAGCTGCTCTCTGCAATGAGAGCATATGCCCAAAGCACATTTTGCGAAACATACCCTTGGATTTGACAGTCCACATTGGAGGTGGCAAGTCATTGAAAATTTTGCAGGCCATGTATTTGAATGAACCCGAAAAACCAGCCGTTTTATGAGGAGGCATAACCAACCGCGGACATTTATACCTCGTAATATCGGCACGAAGCGACTGATACTAAATAATGATGATAATATGTGTAGTGTGGGCAAAAGTAACTAATAAATTGTATGACTACTATATCTACAATATGGTAAAAAGTATTGTAGAATAGGTACTTATATAATTTTACCGTGAATGAACTGAATTAACCTAGGTAATCATAATACTTACGCATATGAAAAATGACTACAGCCGATCTTTCGTTGAAGAACATATTTCATTTCAAAAGCATTATAATCTAAAAACATAGTTTTACAAATTCGTTAACCTTTCGGAGTCAGTAAATGAGTGGTTAGGTAGTTGCATACCTACATACATACATAATGTAATCTGTACTAGCATCATTACAAACACTGGAAAACTTGAATTTATTTCGTGTTGGATTGATTACCATCTGGATTTGGGTGAGAATATCAGTTTATACGTTGCATCATATGGAAACGATACGTATTTATTGATATAACTATCTGCAATTTACACGCCGCGGCGGCGCGTCGTCATGATCAAAACTATCTGTCACGTTCGACAGAGAATATCTGCTAAGAAGTCGGTCTGGATTGTCGAAAAATCATCACAATGTTTATTTTATGTTAGATAGATAGATAATGTACGTTTTATTTAGCAATTAAAAAAATGTCTTGCAATCGGCACACTATTGAGTTTAAAAATCAATTATATTATTAATATAAAACTCCCATAAACGTTTCGCGATGTTTTGAAATTCGCGCCTTTTTATATTTTATATTCTGTCCAACCGCTAAAAACAGCACTAACGCGCAATGTACTCAGCGCTGTTGCGCTAGAAATGTCCGATTTTTGACAGTTCGTGAATTTATTTTTGGAATACAATACCCTTAAGGCCATCAAGGACAGTCGTCTATGGTTTGTCAACAAATTCAGCAGCTCAGTGAAAGTTGGATATACGAATACATATTTATTTTCGGGAGGATATTTAGTCAATTGTGATGCCAAACTGCGTAAATACTATGTTCGCTTTGGAATAATTTTTGTATCTTCAATTGGAACGAACCGAAGAACAAAGAAAAGAAGACATTGGGACTTTAACTTCGTTATTCTTCTTCGTCGACATAATCATGGCGACGGAATAACAAAAAGTGCAAAAAGTGATGAATGGCTAATAAAGAATTAAAGAAAAGAAGATTAACGACAATTATGTACATACATACACATCACGCCTGATTCCCTGTAGAGGGGTAGGCAGAGATCACGGATCCCCATTTGTACTGATCCTGACAGACCACTGTCGCTTCATTGATTCATACACACTCGGTAACGACAATTAGTTAGCATTATTTATTTGTGGCAGCTAGAAAGCACTTATTATAAACTTTTGCTGCGAAACTCTAACTCATTATGTGACACGATTTTTATATTCTCATATATCTGATACCTCACCTCTGTAACTCAGATGCAACTGACGTTCTTAACTCATTAACACATTCTTGTGACAACTACATTTAAACGCGTCGTGTAAAAACATACATGTAAACAAACTTCACGACCACGATACCTTGTGGAATAAATAGAGTATTAAGTAAATCTTGTAAATAAGTGATATAATACGAGTGTTGTAAGATTAGAGATATTTTTTACATGAAACCAATGACACTCAGGACCTCCATTATATTCAAAGTTGCTATGGAGAACAAACTAGCTTCCTTTAGTTTAGTTAAAATAAGAGTCAATGGAATCTACTGGTAATTGGTCTAGTAACCTATCACCATACGAATAATATGAAATAACTATAGATTTATGCTTAAAGTGGCTGAAGAGATGTCACCGAAGGACCTTGTGGCCTAGTATTCACTAGAAAAAGGGACGGAAAACGTCCTGAGGAAACCTACCTGGTCACGGAACAGTTAATGGTCAGTGCTTGTAAATAGCGACATGGCTTACCACCTGTCACATTGAGTACTGGCTATCTGGTCAACACTTAGGTTTGAGGTAACCTTAGAATTTCTATATATTCTATAGTGGAAAAAGTGTTTGTCTTTTTGTTTGTACTCACCAGGGCGATGTTCTTGGGCACCTCCATGACACTGCTTAGCGATGTCATACAATCAGTGGGGACAGGACAAACGGCTATGTCACAGGGGTCTGGAAACACAAACACACATATTACGTACATATACATATGAAAGAACTTATATTGAAAATATTCTTCTTCCCGACTTCCTTGGCGCGATCGGCCGCCTGAACGCTAATCGTGAGGTACCGGGTCCGATTCCCGATGGAGGCAGAGTTAAGAACTACTCTTTTCTTCTGCTTTCCTGTCTGGTCGTGGATAATAAATGCTATATATGTATTTATCTATATATAATATGTATATATTTCTTAAATATACGTTGACTAGTACCCTTAACACAAGTCTTAAATGTACTTAGCAAGGGACTAGTTCAATTGTTGTAATAGTGTCCCAAATATTATTATTATTATTCTTGAGATCGTAATGTGAAAATCAGGAGAGCATACATGAAAAAGTTGATGGATGTGAGTGAAACAAGAGATATATGTCAGGATCGTTCACGTTAGCGATCGCTAGTATCTGCCTATTCCGTTAGGGACATACAGGACTGAAAATATGTATGTAGATTATATACCGATGTTGATTCAGTCACCAATAGCGAAACTATCTGGTTTGTGAGGAAAATATGGAATATTGGTGACAGGTCGTGAATCGATCTCCCAAATCATCACTTTTACACCTAGTACCTTAGACGTAAATGTATGAGTGTCAGTGAAGCGAAAGTGATCTGTCAGGATCGGGGCAAATGGGGATCCGTGATCTCTGCCTACCCCTCTACAGGGAATTAGGCGTAATGTGTATGTATTTATGTACCTTAGTCGTCTCATAACGTTTTTTAAGGTAGATATGACGTCTACATACATAAACAAGTACATTTAATCCAATACGGCTTTAAAACAGTTATATGTATGTATACATACTAAATATGCGTACGTTACTGCAAAAAGATCGTCAGCCACTCATAAAACCATTGTGACTTTAAATATGTACGAGTATTAAATTAAAAGGAATAATATAGCACGGCTTTTGAAATGAAACATAAACGCACGGATTAGCACTGCACAGACCACGGCACAGAATAGACCAGGTTAAAGTGGATTTTAAACACGGTAGACTATGTAAGAATATCGCAAAAGTAGCAAGTTTTGGGAAAAATGTTTCATTTCTGCCAGAATTACGAATTAAAAAGGTCCTGATTGTGATAATTGTACGTGATAGATCTTAGGATCATTTTATGCTAGAACAATACTATACATAAACATCAATAGTAGATAAACCACCGTACTTTACACTTCAAGGCATAACATTTCTTTCAACTGAAATTGCAATACATTACAAGAACCTCTAATTTTTGAAAGACAATGTGTAATGCCCACTAAAAACTGCTTTAATTTATTCCGAACAACTTGAGAATTCTCACCAAAGTAAGTTCAACGTCACTGCAACCACTGTAGCTTTAGAATCAAATACAACAATACCCTTACTATTCGTATGTCGTTACATACAATATCTAGTCTATTAACTCTTATGGCCTGTGATAATCGCTTGACCTGGTGCAAGAATTGACCTTAGTGTCTGATGCCGTAATTACGCGCATTATAAGGAATATATAAGGAAAATAAGTGTCTAAATACTAGGTTAGGTCACTTCCTGTGTGTTATGAGCTTGAGGAGGTCTCTTGAACACCTCACGATGAATGTCGTTTGGTTGTCAACGGAACCCTGAATGGGTATAGTTTTAATCATTTACAATATGGTTATAGGATATTACATAGGTTCTTATGTCCATGATCCATAAGTTGTCACGAAGTTTTAGGTACATTTCACTTGTTGTTGCAGATGAAGAATAAAATAATAATAACGCTGTAGGACATTATTACACCAATTGAACTAAGCCGCTTGCTAAATACATTTAAGACTTGTGTTAAGGGTACTAGTCAACGTATATTTAAGCTACACATACTTATTATATAGATATATACATATGTAGCATATAATATAATCAACGACCAGACTGGAAAGCAGAAGAAAAGCGTAGTTATTAACTCTGCTTCCGCCGGGAATCGAACCGGAGACCTCACGATTCGCGTTTAGGCGGCTAACCGATCGCGCCACGGAGGTCGTCAGATACTTCACATTTTAATGATGTTAAGACACTGCTCAATGTATAATTTAGTTATAATTAATATAATTAGTCTGAGCTATCAAATTTAATACGTGCCCTTAATAGATATATACTTGTAATATAATCCAGTTAACCGACTTTACATCATAATAAAACTATCGATCTTAACACAACCTTTACTAGGATCTTAACATTAAATCTCACTGCATATTCAATTAACCAGGCGCCTAATTTCTGTACGCTAAACATGACTAAGGGATTTACGGATTAATATTTTAGATTAAAGACACATTATTGGTGCATGCAAATTTATCAAAATACACTTACGCGGCGTGACAGGTGCACGCAGATTAACATAATTGATGTTGATGATTGCATCTTGATCAAGATTCGTTGACGTGAAACCTGCAATAATAAACAAACATCTATGTCCTGTTTGTTTCTTACATGGGTAAGCAGAGATTAAGGTTTATTCTCGAGAAAACCGATCCTTGTAAACCACTTGTGCTAAGCAGTTGTAAACCAGTTACGCTTTAAGTACTACATGTAAAATTGGTGAAAGTTAATGTAATAAAAATACAGAATAATTCGGTGAGGGAAAACATTGTGAGGAAACTTACCTCAAACTATCCTGCTAGGGTTAATGGTAGAAAATAGGTCGTTTGTCTTTGTGCATGAAACAATCGTACATACATATACTTACAAAGCTGACTTTAGGATTGTGCATTATGAAGACAATAACACTTTCCAACATGCCAGCTTATGCTGCAAGCAGTGCAGCTTGTAATTATTATATTTACTTCGTTTTCGATCATCGTTCACCATACAAATGATCGTTCGTTCAGCCATGTTGCAATGGCCTGGGTCACGGGTCATCTTAAAATTATATATCATATTTATTCTCATACATACATATCGGCAGTCCCAAACCAAAACCTAGTAAGAGGCATTTTGTTTTCAAATACGTTTTTTTGAATCTTCCTTAATTTATTATAAAACTGCGTCTAATGCAATAAGACTAGCTACTCTAACGCACTCGGAACTAAAGGTTATATTTAATGCTTTTATAACTTTATACTTTTGACTTAAGGACAGGCACATAATTGAGTTTGTTTTACTTAAAATAGAATTTAAAAAAAATCTTTCATTCACACTAAACGCAGCATGTACACAAATACAGAAAAGAATTAATTATAAAATAATATACATTTATGGAACCAAGAGCACATGGCTTCTCCTGGAAAATTTTCTAAATGGCTCTTACTAGGTTTTGATTTGGGACAGCCGATATGTATGGATGAGACTAATCATATTCTCATCCATACATATCTCAATAAGACATATGACAGTCAGATAGACGCTATATTGAAAAATGGTGACGTTAGGAGTACCTAACCGCTGAGTGTGTAGAAGAAGGTGTATAAGTGTCAATGAAACGAAACCGGTCTGTCAGGATCGGAACAAATGGGGATCCGTGATCTCTGCCTACAGGGAATCAGGCGTGATGTGTATGTATGTATGTATGTATGTATGTTACCAGCATAAAAGTGTACGGTGACCGGCGTTTCTTCCCCCAGGGTTATGTGGCAAGGTAGTTGCCAGTCGCAGCCGGCGATGTCCACTGCTGCTATGTCATATGCCGAGCCTGTAACAAGGAGATAGGGTTGTAGCCCTACTTTCGATGAATATAATATATAGGAAACTATTACACCAATTCAATTAGCCCCTTGGTAAGTTTATATAAGACTTGTGTTAAAAGTGCTAGTCAACGTATATTTAAGAAATAAATAGATAAATAGGTAACTACATATATAATTAACACCAGCCTGTGAAAGCAGAAGAAAAGCGTAGTTCTTAACTCTGCCTCCACTAGGAATCGAACGCGGGACCTCACGATTAGCGTTCAGGTGATTAACCAATCGCGCCACGGAGGTCGTCAACTAAATAATGAAGGCATAATACTTGTACATATATGAAGTTTTATTTACAACTGTATTTCCCGAAAATTTATTAAAATAATAATATAAGCCAGGGTCTCAATAATGCTGACAGCATTACCGCGCCGTATTACTAGTGAATGTACCACAGACCTCTATAACCCTAGATACTGCAAGTGTACGTACTTTGCGTGTCAAAAAGTTTATAATTGATCAACCTTTTGACTGCGGTCATTTAGTTCCGTCCCTACCGTCATCGTTGGCGAACGTGAAGCGCTCCTCAGAAAAATGCCTAGTAGTGCCGTAATATCTTGTAAAAATGATTCAAGAAAAGTAAGCCGAGATCATGGAAATATTTCTTTTCACCGGTAAGTAAATTTGTTATTTGATTGTGCGTATTTTATTTATAAATCAATTATTTTATCTTATTTGTGTCTATTACTATGTAAACCACGTAAATACATGTAAATGTGTGCATACTACGTGTTTAAATTACATTGCTGCATTTAGTTCCAAAGGTGTTGTATCAGTTCATATGAAGCAAGCAGTGAACACGGAATCGATCGATACTTTCAGTTGTAGTTGCGCTTCGTGGTACAGAGGTTATTCTCATTCATCTTACCAAATAGGCAAATAGTGTTGTGCACATGAATCGATTCCAGTTATGGTTGTCGATTCGAATCGATTTCAAAACTACAAATAGATACTCTAACTGATTAAAATTATAAGAAAATTATGTTTGTAAAATTTGTTTATGTTGTATTTATTTGTTAAGAATTAGAATAACGTAAAGTAAATTTTCATTACAGGTTTCCAAGCGACCCCTATATTAAAGAAAGGTGGATTGATGCTACGGGGCAAATTAATTGGTTTCCAACAAATTACAGTAAAATTTGTTCTGTACATTTTACTGAAAGCAGCTTTACAGAAACAAAAAAGTTTCGACGACTGCATGTAAAAGCGATACCAACCATTAATGTATATAAAATGGCAACTTATTATCAAGTAAGTACAATAATATTGTGGTCAATTCATTGGTTAGTGAATTTCTTTAATAAGTAGAAGAAGATATATTTCACTTGGTTTTAATGTATAGGTATTCTTGTATTTCACAGAATATAGACCGAAAATTGTCAAGAATCGATTCGTCACCACACAATACGCCGCGAAAAAGAAAATTAGAAAAGGTACACTTACTTACTCACCTTTACCATATCATCCATAAATTTTACCTTAGCTACCCAGAATAACTGCTACCGAATCGAATAAAGTCCTGACATTTATATGTATAAAGGATTTTTTTTTTCAGGACATCCATCAACCATCTTCATCAAATGATCTGAGCAAGCGATGAAGCGCGTCGCACTCCGTTGAATCGTTTTGATGCGCGAGTATTTTCCCATCACTAAATGGCCGCTGTGACGTCATAATACCTACGCATATTTCGGCACGCGCGGTTTTCATAGAATTCAAAAGGTGAATTAGAATATAGTATGTATTACATACTTAAAATAATGGATGTGAGTGACTCGAGATAAATTTGTTAGGATCATTCAAGGTCTATTAATGCCTCGGTACATTCCCTTAGGGTAATAGAGGGGTGATTTGTATGTATGTACGCTTAAGAATCGAACAGGATCTTTGAGGTAAAATTGTCATGCGGTTAATGATAGTAATGATGAGCAATACAATATATTAGTCACTAGTACCCAAGTGGTGTTATGCCAGCATGACTAAGCCGATTTTAGGATTATAAAGACACAGCTTTAACGAGTACTACTATTTTCGTCAATCAGCTGAAAATCCTTATCAATAACTGCAACACGCGTACACTTTGATTACAGGATAACATCTAACAGATAAGCTAATTAGCAATATAACAAAACACGAACGTAATCTAGAATGAAATTTATTAGTGTATAAATAAACCACAGACAAACTAAATCAGAGCTGATTATTTAGGTATAGGTAGATAAGCGAATCGTGGGGTTTTCATACTGTCATATATCGTCGTTGCGCCTGGAAAAACCGATAAACATTATTTTAAGATAAATGATCTTTTTCACTATGAAAGCTTCCTTGCTACGCCCGTCATGCCTGTGAAACCCGTTTTGTGATATCTCAAAGAATACGAACAAAGCTTTTTCCGATATGTATCGTTCAAACAAAAATCCGCCTCCTAAAATACGTAAAAAAAAGTTTTTTGTCTTGTATCAAAAGTAACGATTTTGTCTTTATCGGTTCTTCCAGGCGCAACGACGTTATGCAGTTTACTCCTTTTTCCCTGGGCAAATATTAGGGATTGGCAGGTATATTGTGATCAGTAAACAATCTTCGAAAATTGCGAGATTGTCAAATATGACTTTCGTGTTATGTATCATGGAATCGCTTTTGCAATAGCAATCGAAACAGTGCTGCCACCTCATTTTTAAAGCTGGCAAAGAATTTGCGATGTATTGGGTTTATTTCAATTATATTGTATATTTGGTGAGCAAAATGTAACGAAGAAACCTATTCACAAGGATAGGCAATAATATCAACGCCTGGGGCACTCCACTATGTGTCAAAGTGTCAAATACGGCCACTGAAGTATTACTGTATCGATACTGAAGCACAGAACTGAAGTAATAATGTTCCTACAATGAATTAATGGAGAAAGGCCCCTGTACGCAATAATATGTTAAGACACGCTAGAATCATAGGTATGGTAACGCTCTGTCTGTAAAGAATAAACGGGTATGTATAGTATATTCAAGGAAATTAGTGAGACAAGAAAGATTTATCAGGTTAGGCACCATAACTCTATTCCGTTGGGTAGTACTAGTATGAATGTACGTGGACGTGAAGGACGTGAATCCTTTATTCCCTGTCGTGGTGGACAGAACCTTGGAGATATAATATCTCCTAGGTCATTTTTTGCATGAAAATTGGGGTTGCAAAGTTAGAACTGAACACATTTGCTAGCATATCACCCAATAAATTCTATTTACCCCAGCTCTTTAGTCGCCTCCTACGACATGCCGGGAAGAACGGCAGCTAGTTAGCATTCTTTTTACGTCACAGCACAGGACAGCTTTGTATGTTCTAATAAAACCGAATTTCGTTATCTCCTGTGATTTCATCTCTATTTATCGTTCCGCACGTAGACAATCAATCGATTAGTGTGTAGCTGGGCGACGTCACAGCAAACGATAGCAACTTTGTTCTGTACGAGTCACAATCAATCAATTTCTCGATAAAATTGGTCATTATCGAATTAATACTACAGAAAACAAACGAATACTAAAATTAAAATAAAAAGTTTTTGTAATACGTCCCAGCTAGCACAAGATTTGGACTGGTCTTTAAAAAATGAATTATTCATAACCAAAATATATACATAGAAAATAAGAAAACTTCAATTCCATTGGTAAATGTTCAGACGGTACTTAAATGTTTTACTTGATTCTGGCTAAGGCCTAACGGCTGCAGCCACAAAACTTAATGTACATTATTATTCTCTAATTAAATTTTAAAAAAAAATATTAAAATGGAAATTAGTAGTTGTTAATCTAACCACTGTGTCACAAGTCTATAACACTTCACTTTAAACGTAATCGACCTAGATGTACTCATTACTTGGTTTTAATACTAAATATACTTATCGATAACTTACTCTATTTAGTTTATCAGATGCACGTAATAATATAAAACATACTTACACTTACGTATTCTGGAAAACGGGGCAAACCAAAAATGATGATGATCGTTTCGTCAAATTTAGCTTAGCTTCGGGGTCAAAGATAATAATAACAAATTTTGGAATAATCAGGATGGTTGTCCAAAATATCTTTATTTATTCCTAATATCTTAGATGTGACTCTTTGAGTGGACATTGAGGTACAACTTCCATGGAGATGGACACGTAGACCACTTTCTACACTTAAAGTGTTTCTCTCCAGGGTAGGTCTTACGAAGCACCAGAAGGAACTGGTTATATTTTATTCTTTTAACAAGAAAATGGTTTTGAAGAGTATCATGTTCATAACATACTACACAATTTTAATTAACCTCGTAGTAAGCGTATTTGTGGAATTGTTTTTTTGGTTATATTGGTAAATTAAATTATGGAGCAGTAGACACTTGGACAGATTTTATAAAAAACGTAAATGCCGAAGTTTTTTGTGGACCTCGTGGATTTAACTTATGCAAAAGATTTAATGTGGACCAACTAAAGCTTACAAATAACTTATAAAAAAGAAATGAAGATAAACTTTGCTTTAAAGAAACTTAAGTTCACTAAACGATGAAATTGTTGTTTCGTATAACAAATTTTAATAAAGAAATATACATATAGAAGCTTGTTTAATTTTATTACTCTCATCTTATCTCTCATTAGCTACAGTTCACTTGGAAATACATAAAAATACCTAATAATATACGCCTTTTAAAAATCGCTAGTGAACAATAATTCTTTCACATATATAAGAATACTACTTATACTAGATTCTGTACAAAACATTTATCTGCAATACGACTGAATGTAATCAAAGCCATTGTTAACTGTCACAAAATAAAAATAAACAACATGAATAAAAAGGTAGAGAAAACGGGGGAAAAAAAGAGCTATACCAAAAACAAAGAAATTACTTACCACAGTCTTCAAACATAACCGACGAAGACAAAGCCAGTAATGTAAGCTGGATTAACAAAAGGAATCCTGCATACATTTTGCACAAAAAAAAACACTTCCCGCCTCACAGAACTGACAGCTACATAGAACAACCTGCTTGGTGTCAAATTTTGTTTGTATTTGATCCTTTGTATCGGCACAGAAGCACTGATTATCATTGGCGATAAGTGTGTACGCTAAATCGACCAGCATCAATTTAATTGATTAGTTGAGTCAATAAAGTTGTTCATTAACGTTTCATTGAAATGATTTGGCTGATAATTCGTTTCAGTCATTGCCATCGTCAAGGTAAAATAGATATTGCAAATGTACATCAAGTAAACCTTTGCAGAGCATAAATTGATGTATATTGTAAATATTCCTTACTTACTTACTTACGGAAAAGCATCTATGAGAAGGTCAAGAGTACGAGTTAATTTTTAGTATCGTTTTAAGTGGCAATCGATAGTGTCTGTCTATCCCGTTACGGTCGTAAAGGCGTGAATATTTGTGTGTATAATTCTATTATAGCGCCTAGAAAAGAAGTGCAATAAAGATTGGACTTTGCAATTCGTGCATATTGTCTAGTGATGCTTGAATTGACCTCTAACGGTGAGTAAAATACTGTTTCACGAATCAATGGGAAAAGCTCCTGAAATGCATACTACTTAAACTGAAGTGTAGTGAACGCTCCTAAAGAAAAAACTGTCAGATTATGGTTCAAACTATTTAGCATTGAACTGAATGTACGCAATACAAGAGGTGCATTATATGTAAACAAAATACGAATATAAAAACAGAATAACGTAAAATCATGGACCAAATAACTGAAACCATAAAACAAGAAGAAACCCAAACGAATTCCAATGGAACAGAAAGATCTAAATATCGTGTGATTGACGACGACATTGACTGCACCCCTGAAAACTTAGTAGATCCAGAGTTTCCAACGGTGAATGAAAATAAAGAGATACAATATCTTCCTTGGCATTTTGACCATGTTGAGATAGTGCAGAATACTGTAGCAGAAATCGCTACTATAGATCTAGATGATATATTTATCAATCATAAAACAAACACAGAAAATAAGGAACTGTCAGCAAATGTGCAGATGCTCAGTATGGTTTCTAATCTACCTACTAAAACCAATGGAAAATCGACTTAAACTAAACACATGTCAAAAAATTGTTTTAGGTATAATAGTAATGTGTAGTTTAAAATAAAAATATTGAAAAAAAATCATACTCTAAAATAGTAGTAGTGAAAAAGGTAATCGTTCCAAAGGTAGACTTAATAAAAATCGTAATACTTTATTTTAAAAAAATCAATCAAGAAGAATCAAATGACTACAACATTCATAAAAGGCCCTTTCTGGTAGTTGTGTTATCTTCCGTATTTTTAAAGAATCGTAAACTCTAAAGCTCTTTTGAGATTGGTTGAACCGTTTACAATCGTACGAATGAATATCCGTGAGTTTGTAGATTTACTACGATATGTCCGTCGCATATTGATAAATTTACGAAAATATGGGCGTGATATAATACATTTTACCTCCCGTTTAGAATCATAAGAAAGCTTATAAATTTCCTAGGAAATTGAAAAACTTACGGTTCTTGTTATTTTACATGAACCTACCTACTTTGTTTTGGTTACGTTCGTATATTTATTATAGGCACAAAAAGCGGATTGATGAAAGGAGTTACAAAACGAATCTATAAAGCCATAGTGGAAGGTAGAGTTGGACGGAATAATTTGGTTCGTGGAGTAGACCCTGTAGAACTTACACAGATCGAATTGGAGACATTATTATCAAGTCGTGTGTACGTAGTGTGAAGAACAGAAGACCGTGTATGATGTGAGTGTGTGTTAATGGATGTGAGTGAAGCAAGAGAGATATTTCAGGATAGTTCTAAGTGGCGATTGATAGTGTCTGCCTGTCCCGTTGGGGACGTCGATGCGTGAATATATGTATGTATGTTTCTACCCACTACTAAATACTTTTTGGGTGTATCGAACTTTATTCTTTGAAACTGATGTGCAATTTACAATAGTTTTGCATATATTACCAAAAATATACAAGGAAAGCCAGATAACATTTTTCTTTCTTCTATATTATTTAAACATGTAATACAAATGTCAACGTTATCGGAATATTTCTAAGTCGACGTTGGATTTCTAAGCGATTTCATGAGTTCCACCTTGAGAATCTGATGAAGAATGCGCGGTTGAGTACGCAGATGACTCTTGATAGAAGTGTTCATCATTTTCAGCTGGTAGAACGGCGACAGAGGCGTGTCTTCCAACTTAAACGTGTACACTCTTCCGCTCGTGTCACCTACTATGACGTTGTGGCCCTTTGACGTAAATTTAACAAAAACAAGCCTCAAATCTCTCGAAAATTTATACTGTGCACAAGGCTCGTGGATTTTCCGCCGCAAGTCCCAAGCAGCCAATATGTGCTCGCTCACAGTGAGCAAAATAGTGGAATTTATTGGACTAAAGGCTAAGTCATATACTGGAGCAGAACATCGCAATTGTATAACCGGGTTGCTCACGAATTGCATCCAAAAGCGTACCACTGCATCAGAGCCACAAGTCGCTATCATCGCTCGATCGAAAGGCGACACCACAATTTTGAAAACATTTGCAGAATGCGCCCGGAACGAATACTTGTATATACTTGTATTAGTATACGCAGTGGAACAAACATACACTAATCCCTCCACTGACCCTACAGCATATGTTCCAGGTGGCAACAAGTCCATTGCGAAACTCAGAGCTCCTGGAAATGGACATAGGGTAAGGTCAGGCTTCACGCAACGATCTAAAATATGATGATTCAGCTCTAACCCTTTCATCATACCCTTGTGAGAAACAGTGGTCAACCTGATCAGGGATTCGCAGATGAGTTCGTGCAGTTTGGTACTTTTCAAACGGCTTACGCGACCGTCCTGGCAACATACTATGAGGTCCTCCCCATGGTCGTGCACGATCCACGACATTTCCCAGATGGGCAAGTAGCATAGGTTGGTCTTGCGAGTCGTCTCTGTAACTATGCGGAGGGTGTGCGACGTGATATCCAGGACGCTGATATGGCCATCGTTGAAACCGACTGCAAGCCTACTGGGCTTGAGTTTAGAAAATGCTAGGGCCGTTACGGCAACGTCAAACGGATATTGCCGCTCAGGACAAATAGGATTCTTGGTATTCCAAACATTGACGTACCCGACCGTACGATTTAGATATGTGAATCCACCGTGGCCAACGGCGATTACGTCTTCATTTTCTTGATTGATAGCGACACAGGACACGGGACCTTGGGAACTAGCATTGAAAGACCATACGGGGTTCATAGTGTAGTCGTACTTTAGATCTAGGGCGAGAGGATCGAAAGGAACTAAACCTCGATAGAGCTTCTGTTGTTCAATATACTGGTTCGCAGCTATCACGCGACCAACAAGCATCGCAGCGTCGCGGAAGGCGGGAGAATTAATAATATCTGAAACATAGGTTTCATTTTTCATCTCTTCTCTTGTGCTTCGACGACGGCGACGCAACATACTTTTGTTGACAGTCGGATACATAACCATTTCATCTGGTGCTTCTGAAACCCTTTGCTCCTTCAGATTTTCATAGGAGTCGAGGATATCCCATCCGGAAGCGAACGTAGACGCATGTTTCCTGTGGAAACTGTGCATGTTTGTACGTCGTGAGTGGGTGAAACAGAATGGCGTCTGAGTTTCTCTGCTTATTGTCAACCTGTTACGACCTTTCCCTTCAGTTAGATCAGCGTACCTCTTGTTGTCTTGCGCAACATCCTTAGCAGCAGGTGTGTTGAGGATTTCTGAGACACTAGGCAGATCCAACAGAAATACCGTATCGGTTTCCCGTAACAAGATATTTATTTCTTTAGGATATGAATTGAGTGGAGGTTCATAGCTTAATTGGAAGGGTGATGGGACTTTTTCTACTTCGATTTTCGTTATAGTATCCGTATTTTGAGTCTGTTTTGTGTGGTCAATGTATATGTCATCTGGATCGATGGTATTAGCAAACGTTCTGGTATCACCGTCAAGACGCAGGGGCTGATTGCGTTTAGAAAAGAATTTTTGGTTACTAATACGGTTCTTTGGATTCCTTGGAGGGTAAGCTTCGTCCACCAAAGGATCAGGGGTGCAGTCTTCACCATCGTCATAGACCCTGTAGATCGCTTGTATTTCCACTGGTGAAATCGACAGCTCTTCGGAGGAGGAATCTGACAGAAAGGTGAGTGTCATGTCCTTTTGCATTGTAGTCAAGTAACACTTATAACACTAACTTAATACGAATATTGAGGCAGCACCTTTTCACTGCATCCAGGTTTTATTTCACATGAAATGTATGTGAACTAAACAGCGAGTAATGTTGTTCTTACTTTATTTACAACGTTCAGACAGATATTATTCAATGGACTTCTTGAAACATGTGTTTACATTGTTTCAATTAGTCAAGGTTTTATGCGATTTTGTAAAACTTTTTTTGTTTTCTTGCAAATGTGAAAAAGGTTCACCACGATTATTGAAAAAGTTTAAAAAAAAAATTAAATGTATATATACGGTCGTACCTCCTTACAACAAATACATTTAATCTCTTTCGGAGACATGTTAATAAGTCTTCGGTCACTTTTTTGTATAAATATTAGGGCTATGATGTCACATGAAACTTTATTTACCGATCCACCAATATATTTACCCCTAGTCCTTTAGTCGTCTCCTACGACTGGCATGTCCCAGCAAGTAAGAAGGGCAGCTAGTGAGCATCCTTTTCACGTCACAGACGACCAGAGGGAGAGGTTTTTTTCAACATTTATACTTATACTCACCTCATGTCCTTATGTGATACGGGAGTGGCCAGAAAAATAAAAATAATACTGAGTAATAAATATCTCTTCGGTCCTATTAAGAAAGATATAATACTAGGTATTTTAAGTCTAAAGTTGTAAATTTCACTTCTTTAGTTTATTTAATTACTATTTTTGACAATTTCTTTCTTTTTTCCTGTGGGTTTTTGTTTGTTATTTTTTTTTGTTTTTGTTTTAATCAGTGTACTTAATATCTTAAGTTTGGCATGTTTTTACACTGCTTTTGATTACAATCTGGATTTTTAGAACCAACTTGTATTTCTATTGTGTTTATGTTATGATTGTATTCAGTTTTTGTAGCAATTTATAAATAAATAAATATTAAGCATATGTATCGGTGTTGTGATGGTATTTTTATGGAATGTTTATGACAGATTACTAACTCATCGCCCTTACTTTTAAGTGGCCTAATCTCTTAGTCACCTCCTACTTTGTGCCACTGGTTACATCCTGGTAATGAAACGGAACAACCCGAAATATAACTGTGACATTTATTAACATACATAGTCTGCCGTCGTAAGAAAAAAGGGTATACCTAAAATTTTTTTTAAATTGTGTTATATACATATTTTGAATCAGAAAAAAAAGGCACATTCGTTCAATTTTTGTAAAATTTTATCTTCAAGGAATTCGGTGATACCATAGGCTCAAAAGACTCAAATGACACTAATATTAATGTTTTTTCGAATATATAATACCAGTTTTAAGAGATTCGCGATTTATACTCATGATTAATAACTAACGGGACTTATCGCGTAAGTTTTTATATAATAAAGTTACCTTCATTAACCCGACGTTTCGTCTCCACCGCAGCGCCCTGTCAGATTCTTCTCTGACTACCCTCACTGTAACGTTTTTATCAATAACACGCGGCCTACACACTACACTCACAGTATCTTGTGGCTTCACATGATCATGCATCATATATATTTCCAATTATCTCAGTTAGACCAAAATGATAGATGGGCCTTTTTCTCGTACGACGGCAGTAATGTTACATGCATCGCCTGGAACTGTGCTTATACTTCTGTAGGACACCCAAGCGATAGAAGCGAAGAAATACCAACCCAGCGAAGGATAAGCATGACCAGCAGTGGGCTTTAGTACTAGGCGTGTACTGTATGTGTACAAATGAAGAAGATTCTCGAACTCGGATTTATTATTTACAGATAGAATCCAGGCACGTAACAAAATATATTTACGTACTTTAATCTTTTTCGGGACAGAACTTCAGAAACACAAAATGTCGGAAGCATGGAGTAATTAATAAGAGGAGTGGGCCTTACGTAATATTTGTATGGAAACTAGCGTGGCATTACGCGGGATGAAACGAAGTATGCGGGATGGAGGGGAGATATTACAACCAATTAAAACACGTCATCGGCCAATCAAATCAGGTATCTTCTTTCTACTACACATTTTAAGACTCCGCACCGCGTAACGGGGACCGCTCCTTTCGCCGGGTCCTCTTTATATTTTGTTCGTGGTCGGAAGTCACTTTTAGTATTCATATTATTATAATACATTCTAACAATAGAATAATTCTAACAATAGAAAAAAAATTATTTTTTATTTTTTTTTAAAAAATAATTTAAATTATTAATTAATTAAATTAAATATAATTAATTAAAAATAATTTAATTTAATTATTTTTTTAATTTCTAACAATAGAATCTTTACAATAAATTTAAAAATTACATTATTTTAATTAGTTTTAAATTTGTAAATACATATGTATTTTGATATATAATTGTATATTAGGGTCATGATGGTATTTATATAGGTGGTTGTTACTGATCTATTAGTTATCTAATAGATACCTTTTACCCCTAGTCCCTTAGTCACCTTCTTCTACATGCCGGGAAGAACGGCAGCTAGTTAGTAGTATTTTTCCATCCCAAGTAGCACGGGACAGCGTAGAAATAGTAGATATTGATAAAACATTCGTTTCTAAGACATCAACAAAATGTAAACACGCAACGACTGTTACTAGTGTGGGGTAGTCAGAGGTTATCAATCTTTATTATTGTAAAATCGTTACTTTCAACTAGTTGTCACCTAATAGTCAATAAGATGTACTTTTTATACGATAAATTAGAAGAATTGTGTACCTGACTATTAAATTATTAAATGCCTAATAAATTCTATGGTAAGTTGTTACCCCTTACATTTATTAACATACATACCACGACCATTTTCTTATAGAGGGCTAGGCAGAGATCACGGATCCCCATTTGTCTCGATCATCACAAACCACTTTAGTTTCATTGATATCCATACACCTTACACCCTCGGCGTTTATAGCTTCTTCCAACGTAAGATGTAGTGTATAGGATGGAAAAGGGAATGCTTCAATGGTTTGGACCATGTTATGCGGATGAATGATAGTACATTGACACGTGGAATGGGTAACATGTAGATTCGAAGTAGCTTAGAATCACGAACTCTGCAGTTTAGGATAGTGTCACTCGAACCTATTCTTAATGGTTCTTAATGATTACGTGTTATAAATATTTGTTTTCATCACATTTTTTTACATACAATTAATACCATGATAAAAAGGAATCCATTGTTTACGAGTATGTTGTAATGTTTGTAACAGCTAATGTTGCTAGATTAAACCTAAATGTTGTTGTATTTTTTTGTTATTTAACTATAACTGGGATGAAATGTGGTCGAATGTACTGAAATTCTTTTGTAGTAAGATATAATTGATACCTTAAAGTAGATAGAATATTATACAATATATGACATAATATGAAGTTTAACAAACAAAATCAAACTAAAATTGAAACATAAAGAAACGTTAATATTTACACAGCGCCACCAGTGTCCCGAATTTAGCACCCAGAAGCAAAAGCCCCCAGCGCAAAAGTTTCCAAGCTTAGATACACTCATGCTAAGCTGTTCTAGGGTGCACGCAGAGTGTAACCAACTGTACCACTTGAAACATTCAAATCTTCGAACATTTTGAGTCAGAACTATAGCTTATATAGTACATTATAAAGGAATATCCAAAGGTTATTTCGCCACCATATTACACAGATTCCCTGTAATCACTATGACTCTTAAGATATTTACGAAACCTCTATTACTATATAAACACATGTATTTAAGTTAAACGCACTAAAATATATACTAAATAATACGCCATATATTTATTTTAGTTGGCGAGCTAAGGAAAGAAGCTATTCCAAATGCATCCATCAGTTCGGATTGCGTCCATCTCTGACTCTTCAGACGAAGAAGATGAGCTGGTTCAGATCAAGGGGAATGTGGACGAAAGGGCCACGTACAAGGTGATAGTGCAGGGCCAAGACTGCACCCCAGAAGCTCTCACGGACCCTAGCTTCCCCCTTTTCAATATCTGGAAGCGTCGTGACTCCCGGCCCTGGAAACTCCCCGACTTAATGTT
Source organism: Leucoptera coffeella (assembly GCA_030578115.1). Classification (NCBI taxonomy): domain Eukaryota; kingdom Metazoa; phylum Arthropoda; class Insecta; order Lepidoptera; family Lyonetiidae; genus Leucoptera; species Leucoptera coffeella. The sequence continues at coordinate 273,567 of JAMBLF010000369.1, forward strand.
CCGATCCTCGACGGTAGAAAGCAAGATTTTGGCCACCACCCTGAGCCTGGATAACATCCATATTGATTACGCAATGAACACGGAAATTACCGATGCTTATAAGGATACAGATATATCACCTGCTTATTCTACGTTCAACCTACTTTACGAGCCACCTATCAAATCGTATCCAAAGGAAATTACAATCACTTTACGAGAAACTGAGACTCAGTTTCTATTGGAACTTCCCTGTGTGACAGAGGAGCGCAATTCACCCTTAGGACAGATCGTGGAGGAAGAGAACCAGGCCTACAGCTACCTAACAATGGGCAAGGGACGCAACAGGAAAACCGTACACGAGGAAACTCAAACGGAAGCTCGGTTGACACAGTCACGACACACGTGCATAGCCAAGCCTGAGATGGCCAACGCATCCTGCTTCGCGTCGTCGTGGGACATCTTCGACTCGTACGCCAAAACCGAGGTGGAGCAGGAACCTGAACAGTATGACGAAATGGTGTTGTTCCAAACGGTAGACGAACGATTTCTGCGAAAACCGATAAAAAAAGAGAAAAAACTCACAAAGTATAGTGACGAACAAGTTACGGCCATACTAAGCTCTCCCGCTTTTCAGGACGCGGCCATTCTTGTGGATCGCGTGATAGCTGCCAAGGAATATTCAGAGGAACAAAAGCGCTGCAGAGGACTGGCCGCTTTTGATCCGCTCTCAATGGATCTAAAGTACGACTACACCATGAAACCCTTGTGGACTTACAATGCGAGCTCATACGGCGCCGTCTCTTGTGTCGCTATAAACGAGAAAAACGAGGATATCATCGCAGTGGGGCACGGCGGCTTCACTTACTTAGAGCGCACCGATGGCTATGTCAACATTTGGAACTCGAAGAACCCCTTGTGTCCCGAGCGCAAGTACTCCTTCCCTGTCGCCGTGACGGCTTTGGATTTTTCCAAGAGCAACCCCAACAGGCTGGCAGTGGGCTTCAATAACGGCGAGGTGCTCGTTTTGGATATAAAGTCTCACAACTTACGCATTATCACAAGGACCAGCCGCAAAACCAACCCCTGCTACCAGCCAATATGGGAACTGAAGTGGATCATGCACAACAATACGGAGGGCATCATGCTATGCTGCAACGACGGCCGCGTCCAGTATCTGCAGCTCACCAAATTGCACGGCTTGCTCAGCACCACCATGATCCGGCTGGTGTCCATTCCGTACAACACCAAGCTGGAAGGGCTGCGGAAGAGTGAGAACATCTTGGACCCTTGCGTCAAGCATGACGTCACCCTGAGCCCGTTCCCAGAGGCGCTGAGCTTCGTGATAAGCAAACTGATAGAGCAGCTCTACATGGTGGGCACGTCGGAGGGCATCGTGGCCCAGTGCTACAAGAAGTACTTGAACCAAGAATTCCAAGCGACGCAGGCGCACTACGGCCCCATCTACAAAGTAATCTTATCGCCCTTCATGCCAGAGATGTTGGTGAGTTGCGGCGCCGATGCCGTCGTGCGCCTTTGGATCCACCACATACCGGAAGAGATTCTGACGTTGAGGTGCTCTGGGCCCAGCTTTGGCGTAGCTTTCAGTCCCGTGAATCCCACTTTGCTTCTTACGATCAGTCGCAACGTGTTGGCGGTGTGGGACTTGCGCCGGAAGACGCATGAGCCCTGCGCGGAATATTCATTCCCACAGGAACTCAATCTGATTTATGTCGCTTTTCAATCGGATGACGTCGTTTTAGTGGCAGACACGGGTGGAAGAGTATACAACTTCAGACTGGAGGATACGCCGCTGATTCCTTATAACCGATTGCAAATGCTGAACAAATGCATTAAGAACGCCCTGTGCACGCGGCCTCACGTGCTCAGGCAACTTGTTAAACTGGAACAGATCAATGCTTGGAAGAAATCTGAAACAGTAAATAGAAAGCGCCATTAGCACTTATTGACCACGTTTTATTTGAATGCCAGAAAATTCCCTCTATTCTTTCTACTTCTATGGATTATCATGCTGTCAAAATTAGATGCAATTTTTTATCCAATACGAAGTTCCATTAGTGATATTATATTCCAACTTAATAGTTCTAACATCAATGTTTCAAATGACTTAGGAAATATTATATGTATGTTCCTCAGGAATAAGTACATATTTCCTTTGATGGGCGCCTCATGCTATAGATATAGATATATAATTTTAGGTGGACAAAGGATATGTTTAATAAATAAATAAATAAATAATATTTGGACATTATTACACCAATTGAACTAGCCCCTTGGTAAGTTCATTTAAGACTTGTGTTAAGGGTACTAGTCAACGTATATTTAAGAAATGTATACATATTATATATAGATAAATACATATATAGCATATATAATCAACGACCAGACTGGAAAGCAGTAGAAAAGCGTAGTTCTTAACTCTGCCTCCACCGGGAATCGAACCCGGGACCTCACGATTAGCGTTCCGGTAGCTAACCGATCGCACCACGGAGGTCGTTAATAAATAATATAATGAGTCAAAGAAGTAGAAGAGTAGTGCTTTTATGGTTTGGACATGTTATGCGGATGAATCATAGTACATTAACAAAAAGAACATATGTGGGTGAAGTGGAAGGGCGGTTATGTAGGGGTCGGCCCAATAAGACATATAACAGTTAGATCGAAGCTATTTAATAGAAAAAGCGTGATCTTAGAAGTAGTATCAACCTAACTACTATCTACTATCTAACCGTCGAGTGAATAAGAGTAAGCGTATGATTGTGAATGAAGCGAAAGTGGTTAGTCAGGATCGGGACAGATTGGGATCCATGATTTCTGCCGAATCCTCTACAGAGAAACGGGTGTGACGTAAATGTATGTATAGATTACCTATTTGTTAACAAGTGATCTTATGAGTTTATGCCCTAGTTTAATAAAATTAGCTTGATTATTACTCAGATTGCAATTAGATCCCGCGTGTTCTCTATGTTTACTTGGAACCTAAACAGGAAAAGTGAACGTGAGCTGCGTTTATATGAAAATAAAGTGTCTGAAATGGTATACTCTATTAAAGATAAAGTTGTGTGATCATTAATCGTTGTTGTCCTAAAGCAATGTTAATCCAAGAAAGATTAATAACATGGATTCAATGTCTTGTTAAGATTAGCTTTGAATTTTACGTGCTTATCCATTGAATTATAACATAAGCAATTTAACTTTTTCTAGAATTCAATTCAGATGGATAAACGTTTAAGGATGTGCATACTTCGTGAAATTATTTTTCAATAAAAAAAAAGTAAACAATTATTTGAGGTTATATTTATTACTTTAATAGGTATTATTTTCTTTCAGTTAGTTTTTAAACAAGTCACTAAGTGTTTATGGTTGGCAATGAAAGGTTTGCTGTACCTATGTTAAACTATTATTTACAACTGTATACAGAAAAGCATAGAAACAATGTTTACCCAGACCATATCAAAATGTTTCAAACCGCAAAACTTGCGAACTTTTTGTCGACTAAAACATAAACAGCAGGCAAAGACAAATGCAGTTCCTAAGGGATCTCCAATTGTTATCAAATATCTGGAATCATCCAAAGAATACGACGATATCCGAGACACCATACCAAACCATTTACTCAAGAAGTATAAAACTCCTGAAAACATGTATTTAATCAACAAAAACACTGCTTCGGAAATAGCAGAAACTCTAAAACCTCATCTTAGTAAAAAGATACCCACCGTAGAAGTGAATCCTGGCCTAGGACTTCTAAGTGAGAAGCTTTTAAAGCAAGTTAACCATCTATATTTGTATGAGTCAACCAATTACTTCCAAAGCCATAGAAATGTAAGTTCCTTTAGATATTACCAATACTTATCTATTTATTTATCATTGTTGTTCATAGATTCATTAGAAAATTCTACATATCTATAGATAGATCACTATGTTTTCACTTACCAAAGCCAAAAAGATTATGCACATTAGGAAGTGAGGAGGCATAATCATAACTGCAACTGAATTTAAATAGAAGTTTTTTCAATCACCATAATTAATTTACATTACACAACTATTAACCTTTGTAGAATAGTCAACTGCTTGGAAATTAAAAGATAAATGCGTTTTCGTCCATTAACCCTTGCTGGGTAGTCGGAGGTTCAGGTGTCCATCTTTGCAACTACGAAGATAGTAGTTCTATGGCCACCTCGAATCCATATTATATTCCCTAATGATATTTTTCCTCACTGTTGTATTATTATTTTACTCAGTAGTCAACATCCAATCAGATAGTCAAACTATTACTAGTATCACTATCAAAACTATTACATATTCTAAAGTAAAAAGACACTGCAACATGTGACTGTGTTGATACTCAACTAAATACATGGAACTTAATACAATAATTACACGAAACTAAATACATATTATTTTAGCCTTAACACAAGTCTTAAATTTACTTACCAAGGAGCTAGTTTTATTGGTGTAATAGTGTCCTAAATTTAATTATTTATTTATTATTTTTTGCAGGCATTAGAAAAGAAGTATGGTAAAAGAATCACATACAAAGTTGCAGATTTCTTTGACATATGGAAGTATGCGTTTCAAGATAAGTTGGACAATGGGAATAGAGTACAGGAATTACTGGGGAACTTAGCTACAGATAATGACGGTAAGTTGTATTTAGAGGAGGCAGAGATCACAGATCCCCTTCTGTCCCGATTCTGATGAACCACTATCAGTTCATTTACAGTCATACACCTCATATACACTTGAAGGTTATAAGTACATCTGAAGTCCTCCTTTTTTCAAATTGGAGTCTATCTGACTATCACATGTCTTATTGGGCTGAACCCTACAATCTACTATCTCTCTTCTTATCAATCTACTTTTATTATTATATGCATGTATTATTCTAATTAATTATTATTTTACAATATAATTTAGTCTTTACATCTTCCAAAGTTTGTATTTTAAAATGTTTATATTTATGTCATCTACATATTTTATTTATGTCAGCCTAACAAGTAACCTTTCGGTGGCTTACTAATTACAAGGTTATAAATATTAACAATGCATTCTCCAATAAAAATTAATGAAAATGTGTCATTAACTGAACTAAAAGTAAAACTAATATTTTAATAATAACAAATACACTCACCTATACCTCGTAGCTCAGGTAGTTAGTGCAAGGCGACCCTCAAAACTTGAGCATGAAACAAGCGAACAGATCGAGCTAGATGCTGAGCGACCAATGAATTTTTACAGTCTCTATACTAATATTATAAAGCTCAAGAGTTTGTTTGTTTGAATGCGCTAATCTCAGGAACTACTGGTTCGAATTCAAAAACTCTTTTTGTGTTAGATAGACCATTTATTAAGGAAGGCTTTAGGCTATATAACATCACCCTGCTACTAATAGAAGCGAGGAACATAATATGAAAATCAAATTATAGTTACAGTGCCATCTAAGTTTCAAGTATTGAAAACTTCTGAAAAAATCTAAATGTGGCAAATTATTTGATATTGCTTGAAACCTACCCCAACAGGTAATAGTTACTGCTTGTATAATATATGGTGATCAATGTTTTCTTATTCCAGATAGGATCTTGAAGATTGTGGGGTCAATGCCAAGTATATCGTTTGTGAGGCAGCTGATAAACACAATAGTGTTCCACAATAGCACCAGCCAGCTTGGAAGACCAGATCTCTTCATCACAATGCCTGTTCATCATTTTAATGTAAGTAATTTACTATAAATGAGTCATTAATAATTAAAACAGGTAAAGAAATAACTATTTTCATACATATACATTTACGTCCTTCATTTATTATTTACGGGTTTCGAGTGACTTATACCTAACATGCCTTTGAAATTTCGGAGATGGGCACTCAAGCCTCTGACTATCCCGCCATAATAATAAAGGTAGTGTGTATACACAAGTCGTGAAGCGTATGTCCTTCAATTACTTTCAGGGCAGGATCTTGGAGAGATGAAAACGTCTCCTTGGTCACTTACCCTGAATTAGTGGTTGTGATGTTTATTGAAACATTGTTAACAGATTACTGAAGAAATAGGTGATCTGTACATACATAGACTTTACGCCTGATTCCCTGTAGAGGGGTAGGCAGAGATCACAGATCCCCATTTGGCCAAATCCTAACAGACCACTTTTCCTTCATTGACACTCATACACACTCGGTGGTTATAGGTACTTTTAACGTCACCCTTTTTCAATATGGCATCTCTTTGGTTAATTAATACTAATTTATATGTTTTTTTAGTTTTTAATAGAGAAAGAGCAGAATTCGAGGCACAAAGCTCTACCGGCGCTTTTCCAATTACTATTCGACTACAAAGTACTGGCTAAACTTCCCAGTGCCCATTTCCTTCCGTGGTTGCAATCTAGTGGAGATGCCAAGAAAGGTACAGAGGTAAGAGTGAAATATACATACATACATACGCTTCACGACTTGTGTATACACACTCCCTTTTTATTAAGGCGGGGTAGTCAGAGGCTTGAATGCCCATTTCCGAAATTTCGAAGGCATGTTAGGTATGGGTCATTCGAAGCCCGCGTATCACTAGATAAACAGCACCCAACGTGATAGGTAGCGAACCGTATCGCCGTATACAGGCACTGACTATTACCTATCCCGAGGGATAGGCAGGTTTCCTTACGATGTTTTCCCTCACCGTTAGTAACTGTAAACTATGTACGTAAATGAAAAACACATTAAAATTAAATTAAATAATATATAGTATAAAATAATATAGAGTGAAATGAAATGCTTTTTATTCAATATAAGGATTATAAAATCAGTCCTCTATGGTTCGTCAACAAAGTCAGCAGCTCAGTGAAAGTTGAAAACACAAATAATTATTTTCGGCTGAATATTTAGCCAGTTGTGATGCCGAACTGGCTAAATATGTTCGCTTTGGGATTATATTTGGATCCTCAACTGGTACGAACCGAAAAACAAGGAAGAGAAGAATTGGAGCTTCAACCTCGTTTTTCTTCGGTTGTAGCGGCTGGCAGCGTTGGTGTAACTATAGCGATGGAGTAACAAGAAGTTCAAAAGCCGTGGCATCAGTGTTAGTACTTTAGCCAACATAACCTTAGTGGTAAATGGCTTAATAAAGAATTAAAAAAGGGTCATAAAATCACATATTGAAAGTCATTTTTACATGAAAAATTGTCCGTAAAATTAGATAACCATAAAATAAAAAAAATATCTAATCTAATTAAACTATTGGCATTTAGTAAAGGAAAAACCAGCAGAGAAGAAACGCCAAGAAACTCTGCAGACATTATTTGACACAAATTCAGTTTAATAATCCATCAGAATGTGACTGCAGCCCAACCAGCAATAAAACGATTATTCTGAACATACATAATATTACGACTTTGTCTATAGCGAAGTAGGCAAACCACTTTCGCTTCACTGATAACCACACCTTCTCATACACACGCGATGTTTATAAGTACATGAAGTCTACATGACTGTCATTTGTCTTATTAAGTTGACCCCGAAATCTGAAAACTTCATTTCCATTGGTATGTACAGTCAGCGCTAAAAGTGCAGTCCCAGTAACTTTTTATAAGGTTTAAGTTTATAAGAACAATAATTTACATTTTGAAACTGGCGCCACTATGCATTGTAATGGCCACTATACGTTCGAGTGCTTTGAAATGAAAAACATTGTCTTTTGTTCTTATAAACGTAAACTTTATCAAAAGTTGCTGGGACTGCACTTTTATCTTTGACTGTACATGCTCCGGAGCTTCTACCCTGTACCCACGGATACAGAGTAAAGCCCCAAACATCTATAGTACATAAGAATCTCGAGGACATAAAAGAAATAGATATTTTTAATGATCATGTACCTATATTTCTTAGTATATTTTTATGTCAGTTGTTCAATGAGTACAGAGTTCAAATCTCGCTTGAGTATTTACCAATGAAAATGAAGTTTAATGAATTTCTATGTACAATCTCGTAATAAAAATACATATATGAAATGCGTCGATTACTACGGTGAGGCAAAATATCGTGAGGAAACCTACCTGTTCCCCGAACAGGTAATAGTCAATGCTTGTAAATGGCAACATGGCTTACCACCTGTCACATTAAGAACTGTCTATCTGGTCAACACGTGGGTTCGAGGTGGCCATAGAATTACTACCTTCGCAATTGCGGAGATGGGCACCTGAACCTCTGACTACCCCGCAAGGGTTAATGGTCGTGAATGCGTTTGTTTTTTTGGAGTGCCAAAAGTATCAAATTACGGCTACTGAAGTATTACTGTATCGCTACTGAAGTATTGTGCCTACAATGCATTAGTGGAGTAAGGCCCCTGATACAATGCTAAAAGACCTTAAATAATTTATGTACCAACACATCACGCCTGATTCCCTGAAGAGGGGTAGAGGGGTTAGAGGGGTCTCGATCCTAACAGACCACTTTCGCTTCATTGACATTCATACATCTTCTCATACACTCTCGGCGGTTATAGGTACTCCTAACGTCACCTTTTTTCAATATAGCCTCTATCTGTCTGTTATATGTCTTATTAGATGGACGAATACTTCTTCTACCTGGTCAATATAACGCAGAAAGAGCGACTACCCTGCTCCGGAGACCACCTGCCGCTGCTCTGGTACTTCCTCAAGCCACGAGTGGTAGCCAAGAGTACCAGGATCGTTCCCATGCTGGAGTAAGTGCCTCTGGTTACTTGTGACTATAGTCTGTTGCTAATGTACTATAGTATTTAAACGAACATGAAAAAATCAAATACATCCCGTGCTAACTGGGATATAAAAAGAAAGCTAAATAGCTGCCGTTCTTCCCGCCGTAAGAGGCGACTAAGGGGCTAGAAGTCAATTGAATCTATTGGGTGATGGGCAAGCAATGTATTACTAATGTTCCATATGACACCACAACTCCAATATTCATGCTACAACGTGATCTAGGACATATTACCGTGTCTCCAAGGTACTTCGACCAGAAAGGGATTATACGAATATATTTATTTATAAATTGATACACAAACAGAATACAATCATAATAAAAACACAATAGAAATACATGTTGGTTCTAAAAATCCAGATTGTAATCCAAAGCAGTGTACACAACATGCCAAACTTAAGATATTAAGTACAATAAAAAAATGTGTATGTATTTTCTCAGACAATGGATCCCAGGATGTGGAGTATGGCTCATCACGGGGCAGGATCCTCCGGAGACCAACAGGGAACTGGGGCCTACAGCTGACGATGCCCCGCTACCCCACATCAACATATTCACCCAGTTCGGTGACCTTACCCTAGCGCAGAAGCTCACGGTTTTTAAAAGGTAACGTTATAGACATATGTTTCTACTACATAGTATAAAATAAAGTCTCTTTCTCTGTCCCTATGTCCCTTTGTATGCTTAAATCTTTGAAACTACGCAACGGATTTTGATGCGGTTTTTTTTAATAGATAGAGTGATTCAAGAGGAAGGTTTATATGTATAACAACATCCATTAAATAGTGGAGTATGCTATATATTTTATACCCGTGCGAAGCCGGAGCGGGTCGCTAGTATGTTTCTATAGCTATTTTAAATTATACTCACAGATAACTTAAAATAACATACCTATAACCTCCGAGCATAAGTAATTAAAAAGAGAAGTGGGCCTTACGCAATATTTGTATGGAAACTAGCGTGGCATTACGCGGGGTGAAACGAGGTACGCGGGATGGAGGGGAGATATAACAACCAATCAAAACACGGCATTTTGTGAGACAAAACATTGGTATCTTCTTTCTACTACACATTTTAAGACTCCGCACCAATTAAAACACGCCATTGGGACTCCGCACCGCGAAACGGAGACCGCTGCTTTCGCCGGGTCCTCTTTATATTTGGTTTGTCTCTCCGAGTGTGTACTAGTGTGAGTGTCAATGAAGCGAAATTAATACATTCACGTCCTCTAATCCTTTTATGTTGTTATATGAAACATTAGTGACAGGTTGCTTGCCTAACTAATTTTTCAAAACGTTACTATATGTATAACCCTTCCAGATTCATCTCGTGGCCAGAATTCAACCAGTGTCTGTTCAGGGCGACGATGGAGAATAATCTGCCCAGGTCCATCTCAGCCCTTGACAGGGAAGATGATAAGGAAATCCCCACCAGCATCAATGATATGGAAATGGATGAAGATAGCTGATCAGGAAATTGATATCATCATCAGCCTGTCTGAATCCACTGTTGGACATAGGCCTCCCCCAAATGACGCCACTTCTCCCTGTCAGTGGCCGTTCGCATCGAAATTGGAATTCGAAATTGATATAATGTGCATTAATGTAAGGCCTAAAACTTTGACGACCTCCGTGGCTCGATTTGTTAACGCTAATCGTGAGGTCCCGATTCCCGGTGGAGGCAGAGTTAAGAACTACGCTTTTCGTCTGCTTTCCAGTCTGGTTGTTTATTATATATACTATATACATATATGTATTGAACTATACATAATAAGTATATATTTGTTAAATATACGTTGACTAGTACCCTTGACACAAGTCTTAAACTAACCAAGGGGCTAGTTCAACAAGTGTAATAGTGTCCTAAATATTAATACATCAATTGCAATAGCGTGCCCTTAGTCAGTTCATTCAAGAGTTGTGTGAAGGGCTATAATGTATTTTTTATAAGAAACTAGTACTGAAAAATTTTAATTGCGTTGCTATTGGTTGATGTAATCTACATAAGTTCATTTCACACTAACTCTGTAGTTCTATATGATTGAAGCCAAAATGTATGTCGACAATCATGTAGAAAATATTACTGACGTATCGAATTGGTGTGTATGTTATTATTTTTGAGATACTGGCAGTATTGTTAAATGATTTTAATCTATAAGTACAAAAATACGAGAATATTAAAGTTAAACGTAGTAAGTTAAGTGTATGTAAATAAAAAGAAAGTTTTTATTGTAAGAATATTCTATTTTATTTCATGTTAATCCTCAATAATGATTTTATTTACATTATAAATACAGTTGGTTTACGGTTACTTTACACGAGTCAAGTCGTAATTTAAAACAATAAAATTAACTAAGGTAAATCAGTTAAGTATACAGACAAAAGTAAACTATGAGTAACATAAAATAGCTGCCGTTCTTCACGATTCAATGCCCTACATTGCTGCTAAAACTCTGATACTCCCCAAATAGATAACAATCGTGATGTATTAAATTTGGATTCGATAATATTCAACTTATCCGATTTACCTTCTCGAAATCACAACGAATCACAAAGCGTAATAACTTGATTATAACATACTATTACAATACTAAATACATTATATACAAACTCTAAAATATACACACTTCTTACCAAATAGTCAGCATCTATAGTGACTATAGCCTATTCCTACGGACTATACCGAGAAATAGACAGGTAAGGACATTGTAATACTATAAAATAAATAAACTTAACATAAATGGTTTTACAATTTATTTTTTCCTACTTTACAGTTAATAGCCGCCACCGAATAAACTAATTATATTACATTAAGTACGAGGTTTAAGTACAAAGTGCCATCATAGAATATTCACACTATGAAAATAGTTACAACATCATGTCCCCACGAATTGACCAATGAGAAGTGACAACGGTTGTCTGCAATTGACGGTGACTCTTTTCTCATTTACTCACGTCTCATTGGCCAGTTTAACATCTGAAGATCATGACGTCACTATATACTTAATACGAATATAAGTAGAAAAAGACATTCAGAAACCAATATTGATACTTTTGTATAGTGGATAAAACAGGTTTAATAGCAATAATAACTGTAGGTTAATTATTTGTAATGCAACTTTTGGCTATCTCGCAAAATGTCGTGAGTGTTCGTATTTGCGTGAATCCCATATTGCTTTTACAACATGTTTAAAAGTGCATTTTTTCTAGTATAGTAATTGAAGTCAAAATTCAATTAATTTATGTTATGTCTTTTGTACATTTGGAATAAAAGGTTATCATACAAAACACAAGAAATGAAACAATTAGTTCCAATATTTTGATTTCTGAGGTTATTCACACCTTGGGAAATATAGACAGTATATGATATACATATAGTGCTGATAACTATTACATGAGTTTTTTTCTTTATTTATTCTATAAGGCCTTATTTAGTTATAATGAATAACATAAGTTATACATCTGAAGATTGCGGCAGCTTTTTGAGTTTGTTTCTAAATGTCCATTTCTCTAATCACAGCAAAATCTAATAATACTAACGATATTCCAACGACCGATTTTGATCACAATACAATCTTATTAAATAAACAAAGATATAATTTCATCTGATAGCAAATAAACACAATTCCATATTACAAGATCTCTTATCGATAGGATTTCAGAGCTATATGAACGATAAAATAATTTCGATCGATAAGGTCTATTTTCGAACTTCCCTACCATTGCCTACCACCGAAAAGTAGCTAAGGAATCGATTTTTTAAGTACGAATAATATTTAATCTTTAAAACATATCAACGCCACAGTTATTCAATGTTATATATATATGGACCATAAAAGTGATGGAAAACCGGAATGTCCTTAAACAAAGTGTAAAACAATTCACAGATTACCTAAACAAGAAGCCTGCATGACTTGTCTATATTCTTCTACATAACCTCTAAAAATATACAAACTTATTATTTCACAAAACAGACTTTTTTATATTATTACAGTACAGTACCTAAATTAACAAGGGAGTCACAGAACGCTGGTCTTGTTATAAATTTTGAAAATGTCTATCCGAGTACGCTCTCGTATTTCCACTTTTAGGGGTGACGTAGTTCAATTTTGGCATCTCCAAGACTTTAGAACCCAGTTTTTGATTACTTTTCTGCATGCTCAAGTTTGTATGAACATTTAGACTTATAGTATTGAGGCCGTTTTGAGGGGTTCCCGAGACGAAATCACTCCATTCATCATCATCAACCGGTGGTTTAGATTTCACAGGTTTACTAGACACAAAATCGCCCCAATCATCGTCGATTTTCTTCAAACTATGCGCTGGGGACCCCGTTTTGCTACTACCGCCTGATATGTCGTTTTTCAAAGCTGGTAATGTTTCTACTGGGTTGAATCTAGATAGGTCCTGAAGATCTAGGGTACCTGGATTAGGCCAGTTGATCTGGGAGTAACCTTCTAAGGACAGGGGCTGTAATATTTGGGCCTGCTTTTTCTGTGCCATTGGGGATGAATGGGCAGCCACGGGCGTGATTGGTTTATTTATATTATTAATTAAAAGTGGAGCAGGGTTAGGTTTATAGAATTTGGAATGTCATTGAAAGCATTGGTATCGAAATTACTTTTTGCAAAAGGAATTTCTTTGAGATCGTTTTTAAGTGGAGATATGTTATTAACAACGTTAGTACTGATGAAATTTGTAAAACCATCGTCTATTTGATTAATTTGGTGGGTACTATTACTACTTAGCGTATCTTTATTAGTAATACTAGGCAAAGTGTGGTTCGGGAATGCCGTTTGGAATGTATCGAATTCATCATCTATATTCTGGTTATCTATCTTAGTTTCCTTAAGCAATATCGTGTTAAACTCTGTCGCAATTTGTGGAGGCGTTATTTGGATGGGATCACTTAATTTTCGACTATCAGGTAAAGGTTCTGTTTTAATCTCATCCTGATTGGTTGGACTAGTTACAAAATCAGCAAAATCATCAAACACTTCCTTCACTTCACCTGGTTCCGGCCAATTAACTGTAGGCATCACGAAATTACTTTTTATTGGCTGTAATATACCAATTTGCCCCGGTTTTTCTTCTACACTCGCTTTTCTAACTTCTTTAGGTAACACAGGTGGCGTTTGAAAGTCCTGGAAGTCTTCATAATCGTTATCTACACTAGGAACATGATTTATCCCTTGAGGGAGCAGGACCGTGGGTGGGTTATCGTAGTGTATAGTTTTGGACCTAGGTATTTCAGAGTCTGTGGGTGTGAATATGTGAGTGTCAGGTAAACTTATCTGCCTGATAGGTTGAACCGGAATTGTTGATGAGTAGATGGGTTCCATTTTAGGCGGCATAGCTTCGAAGACTTCTAAGTCTGTCGGTCTTGGCGGAATGCTTGAGGTATTTGGAGTATCTACGTTGCAAGCTGAAATGGAATGAGCGTGGTTATTTTCAAAGTTGATAAAAAGTTTGTTAACGACTTACATACGTTACAATGTTTAACACGATGAACTTAATGAAGTCAATGATAATCCCCACTATTCGACAGGTTAAATAAGCATTTTTTTATACGACAACAGCTATTAATAACCCCAATACATAAATATATGTACATTCACGTCTTTTAATCCCTTTCGGGGTGGACAAAACCTCGGAGATATAACATTTCCTAGGTCACGTTTTAGCATGAATATATGAGGTTTCGTTGTCATAATAACCCAACACCATCAATTATGCAAAAAGAGACCAAGAAGACATTATATCTCCAACATATCCTACACACTGACAGGGGTTTGTCTTTCTGTATATTAACCAAGGAGATTTTAACTCTCCAATATAGAGTAAGGTAGACTTAAGTAGACGTAAGTAGTAACATGACAATACATACAGGCAGAGATCACGGATCCCCATTTGTCCCGATCCAGACAGACCACTTTCGCTTCATTAACAGTCATACATCTAACACATATAGGTGCTTCTAACGTCACGTTTTCAATACAGCGTCTATCTAATATGTCTTAGTGGGCCGCCCCGTACGTAACCGCCTTTCCATTATTTTAACAGACCACTTTCGCTTCATTAACACTCATACATCTAATAACATGACAAACCATTACTATATTATCCCTGCTGACACGACCCTTAAATACGTGTTCAATTCTAGCAACCAAAACTTACCGTGTGAGAGCAACTCAGAAATTTTTACAGAGGATTGGTGGTTAGCCATTTGGTCTAGGGTGGCCATTAGGTGCTCTAAATCAAGGAGGAGCGCTTCCGCGTACGTGACTAAGGAGTGGGAGGGGAGGGGGTAAATCCGTGTGCGAGACATGCAAAGAAAACCAACGGTGAGCTTGTGGGAGAAAATTTAGCTGCACTACTGTGGTATTAATATTGCATTATGTCTTGTGCTATAGTTAGTATAACTGGGGCCCAGTCTATTAATGTTTTGCAAAATATCAGTTCAATATCGGTAACGTTGTGAAGTTGTTCGTAGAAGAGGAAAAGTGAAGAATTTTGCTATTTTTAAGCAGAAATTTGACACTTTTATTATTTGAACTTTACATAAAATAGCAACAGTGACCAATTTCGCCGTTTTTAAGCAAAATTTCGACACATTTACTTATCCACTAAAAACTTCACTTTTACATAAGTAATATTTTGCTACGATTGTGCTAAAAACCCATTAGTAGACTTGGTTCCATGATTGCCTTACTTCACGGCATGTCATAAGTGATTTAATTATGTAAAATATGTTAAGCGATTTTTTAGCCACTATTTAACATAGTAATGTTAAAACTGATGTTGGTAAAGTATATGACCATATCCATGTATGATTTTATACATAACTACAATCATATTTTAATACTTGCATATAATGTAACTAGAATATTTGTTTAAAACCACACTACACCAGTGCAAGTGATAAAAGCCATAAGCAATTTCGGTGTCGCCAAAGACTTGGCTGTAAATCCTGTAACATGCCTTTAACCCTTAGACCCTCAAAAAGTAGACCAAATTACATACAGTTTGAGATTCAAAAGCTATCAACAGCCTATCATGATGCACACCATCAGATGTGGATCTCATTCACAAAACGGCACTTTTTCTTGTCAGTGGCCATCCGTATCCATTCGAAACCAATTGTTTTTATTAACCCTAATGTTTGCCAACTTTATAAGTATGTACGCGCTAAAAGTGCAGTCCCAGTGACTTTTTACAAGCTTTAAGTTTATAAGAGCAAAAGACAATATTTTACATTTTAAAACTGATCACTATGCACTGTCATGGCCACTATACGTTCGCGTGCTTCGAAATGAAAATTGTCTTTTGTTCTTATAAACGTTAACCTTATAAAGAGTTACTGGGACTGCACTTTTAGCGTTGACTATTCATTACATACATACGCTTCACGACTTGTGTATACACACTCCCTTTTTTATTATGCCGGGGTAGTTAGAGGCTTGAGTGCCCATCTCCGAAATTTCGAAGGCATGTTATGTATGGGTCACTCGAAGCCCGCGTTTCAGTTAGGGACACGGTATCGAATAGAAAGTATCGATACAGTACTCATGAGTAGTATCGATAAAAAAGTATCGTACTTGTAAAAGAATCGACACAAAAGTATCGATACCTCAAAGTATCGAGTACTTTTATCAGGCAGGGGCCAGTGGCCTATCTACGCCTTACTTACGTCGTTTAGTCAATGTTTGTCAGTAAGTATCGTCTGTATCTTCATTCAGACGTAAAATCAGAAAGTGAAAATAACAAATGGTACATAAATATAAGATAAATACAAACAACCTACAATAAGTAGAGCCGCAATTTTTTAATCAAAAATATTATAATTCCCATTCCTCCTCGGTACAATTGCTTAAGAAAAGAAGTTTGTCGAGCCTCTTTGGCGATAGGCGGTAACGGGTTTTGGTAATTGCTATGGAAGTACAAAAAATTACCAATATAAAGTTTCAATATAAACTATCAATAACGCAAGAAATTCGATAAATATGTAATGCCACATGTTTTATACAACAAGCAACTATCAGTCATCAACAACGACAACGAATAAAGGAACCATAGAGTTTTTTCGTATAATTATTCCGTGTGGAAAGGCAAAGAGATTTACAGCCCATACAGCTGCAGCCAATGAACCATAGAGAACTGAACGAACGAGTTAGAATTAAACAACAGAAATGTGAATCCGGTTACCTATCAGCAATGGAACTAACTCTATGAATAAATGCTTCACCAATATTGAACAAGATGTGGGTTACTAATGTTAACATAAATGATAAAATGACTAAATAAAAATAAAATTATTCGATACGATACCTGTACATGAAGTACTTGTTAAGTAAAAGTATCGAACACAAAGTATCGAGTACAAAAGTATCGGTATCGAAATCAAACTACTCGATACCATAGAGTATCGATACATTTTTCATGTCCCTAGTTTCAGTTGATAGACAGCACCCAACGTGAAAGGTAGTGTACCTTACATTACTCCAATTCCATTAAACTACTTACACTCTTTTCCTTCAGTCTCGAAGTGTGCCGGCCACTCCGTTGACTTAGGTTTCTTGGTTTCCGGTATCTCAGTGGGTAAGGGAGCTTGTTTGACCGGTTGAAGGGGTGCTGTGCTCAAGTTGACTGCGTATCGGGGCATGTTGCTTGGCCATTTGGGTGCGTAGAGCTGTGAATTAACATTTTTTATACAACTACTTTGTTATACAGACATTATTTTACGAAAAGTGGGTTAGATATGCTAAATTTTACATGGGCTGGCAAGTTTAACAGAGATTATGTTACGAAGTGGGTTAGATGTGAAACTATGTTAGAGGCCTTCTTTAAATAGAGGGTTAGATGTATTCTGTCTTATGAAAAGTGGGTGGTCATATATGACATTCTTAGTTATTGTGGAGCAGGAAGGACATGAAAAATTCAAAATATAACCATACAAAGGATAGCCTTTAAGTGTACGTAATTTTACCAGAAAAAATAGAGAAAAAATCATATCTTATTTCCGACGTACATGTCACCATCAATCACATTATGTACTGTCTACTAAAGACCCTTATAGTAACACAAATGGTCCCTGAAGCCTAACCTCTGAAAGAAGTAACAGTCATGAACCAAATATATTACTCTATGTTTCACTTTATAATAAAAACTAAAACACTACTCACTATATTCCTTGAATCTATACAGAGCGCTTTCAACAACGACTTCTGCCCCAACGAGTTGTTCCAATTCACCATATACGGCTGCCTGTTCTCCGCATCCCTCAAATACGACCACGTTTCCGCCAGCAAACAGTCCAATCTCCCCTCAAAACTGGTCACCGTATCCGAAATATCATCTTTATACACTGACCCTATCACGTTTTCTATAACACTTATATTATCTTCGCTTTGCAGACTTAGCATCACATTTTCTTTTTCACCCTCTGCTACTGAGGACTTGAAGTCTTCAAAATCATCATCATCTGCTGGTACTTCTTTAACCTCACTACTATCTTCCGTTAAGTCTACCTCTTTCTCAAATTCTTTTTCCGTTGGAAACGCTTCGAAATCTGCTTTGAAACTACCGTCTACATTACTTTCATGATTTCCCCAAGGATCTTCCACTATTTCTTGAACTACTTCGCTTTTAGCGACAGGTGATGCGCAGAAAGCATCGAAATCTCCGAAATCATCATCTTCATCAATACCGTTCTGTTCCAGGGTTTCCGTTTGTGTATCTGTATTAATATCTTGAGCAGTATCTAAGTACATTTCATCTGAGACTATTGTATTAGGACTATTGGAAGACAATTGATTACTTTGTTCTTCTAATTTGTCATTTAAATTAGTTACTACATCTGTTTCTAAAACATCTTGATTAACATTCACATCATCTAAATTAGGTATAGAAGGTATATCATTAATTAATTCATTGTCATTTACAATTTGGTGTTCCAGTTCAGTTGGTTCTGGCTCTTTAAAAGACACATCCTCGTCACTTTGGCTGAGTGCATCAGTCACAGGTGAATCACTCCCATCCTTCTGACTTAGATCTCTTAGTTCACTCGCATCTGATGACGGTTCAACCAAATCATTCGGTTCATTCGGCGCAACAAACTCATTTAGTTCTTTGGAATGTGTCGGTGATTCATCCTTATCTTTTTCTAGATTTACTGAATTGTTTTCTGTCTGATTCAGATCACTCAGTTTATCTAGTTTTAAATCTAAGTCTTCTAGGTTATTTTCCTCCTCGCTTACTTTCACATCATTATTGTTGAATTCATTTGGTGTCTCTTTTATTGTGTCAACTGTTTCCGGTTGGCTCTCTTGAGTGGTACTAGGCGTGTAGGTTTGTGATACAGTTGGATAGGCACTAAAATCTCCATAGTCATAGTCTTCATCTTCTTGTGAAACTGTAATGTAATAAATTTCATGTTATTAATTTAAACAACCAGTATATTATATATACATCAGTATGGTTTAGCACCAGTCTCATTGTAACCTGATCATCAAACAAAAATGTAGATTGTAGGAGGCCATCACAATAAATAGTTAATGATGATGACACCCAGCCTCTGACTATCCCAAAAGAGTTTATGTTTGTAGAGGCATAAATATGTATGTATGCAATCATAAAACATAATTAAAAGTTAATAAATGGGCACTTCTATATGGTGTGAGAAACAGTATGATTCGAAGGCAAGAAGAAATGCAATAAGAGAGATTTGTCAAGAAAGTTGGCTACTCATGGTAGAACAAAGACAAGCATGATTATACATAATATTGAATAAATTTAAGCACTCAAGGGCGAATAACAATAAAGTCTAACATTTTCACAATATAAACTACATTAGCAAAATGCACTACATCTAGTATGAGGGTTCACATCTGTGCTAACCTTCTGCTGATTATTTATATGTTAAACATATGGGTTCAAGGTGGCTGTAGGATCACTGACTTTACTAAAACTCTTTATGCTATGTGGTAGAGTCTCCACATAGGTTACTAGTCATAAATGTTAATTAAAAGCTAAGTAGAAACACAACACAGTTATATTTAATTTGCACACTTTGCTTATATTCATAATGCTTAGGAACAAAATATGATTAATGAGTATTATAATTTTCCTTATTAATTATAAATTCATAAATTTACATTAGCCATTGCTGCAATGTAATTAAACATATACAATATATATATGCACATGGTAAACATACAACAAACAAAACACATGTGTTTAAGTTATTTATGGATACTGCTGTAAATATGGAATAATAGTATAGAAATAATAATATATCCTGTTTTTCCCAAGGAATCAATCACTTTATTTATACTGGGTATTATATATCAATCAACTAATTACATTTACAAGCTATTACAAACATGTGATTTGTAATAAACCCATTAGTAAATCCATGATGAGTTGGCATGTCCAAAATATAAAGATTAACTACATTTGTGCTAAGCTATGAACCAAATAGAAAGTAAAATGGACTAATGAGGTTTCACTGTCTTGCAATAGCAATGATTTAGAGCAAAATAACTAAGTGTCAAGGGCATAAGATGTTCTAAACATCAGATACAAATTCTAGTTCCAGTGCTTAGATTATAGACACAACTTGCACTTGCAATAATGGCGAGGATTAGTTTAGATGAGAAAACTACTTACGATTGTATTTCAAGTCGAATTCATCAATTTCCTTGTCATCTTCGCACTGATCTGGTGGTGGTGGAGTAGAACATACTAAAGGTGGTATTGACATCCTTTGTCCAACGTATTTGGGAGATAGGATCCCGCGAAGTATTAACTGAACTTGAACACAGTATTCACTCCACCCATGAGGCAAAATCACAAACAAATTCGTCTGTATTTAGGAGTTTTCTTTACAACAAAATATGAAGTTTACATTAATGAGGCCAACCAACCAAGACAACTGATTTGGTTTTTTTATAGAGATGACATTGACTGACAGTAAATAATAATGTTGGCATTGATGGCCAATTATAAAGTAAATTTAGAAACTCCTACAGTATTATCTATTGCGTTTTTTACATTATTTAAGTTCAGTTAATTTACTTCTATATTCTCTTATGCATTTCTTATACTTAGTTTATCATGAGAAATAAAAAATACTATTGCGGAATTGAAAAAACAACATAATACCGACTGTAGTCATGGCACTTATTGAATTTGTAAATTAAATGTAAAGCCATGTATATAATTAGGAGTCAAAATGTAATGAAAATTAATTCTGTGTATTCAAATATTAATGTAATTGTATCTTTATCTAGTAAACACACTCAAAAAATAAATAAAAAAGTACAGTAATTTTTTTTATTTAATGGTGAAAGAAAGGAAAGAATCGGCAGCCCAGCAGATTCGCGTCGGGCTTTGATTATTTCTTTTCTATAACGTTATGTGGATTTGTTACATATATGTTTTGAAGTGAAAGAAACCGAGTGATCCGGATTATTTCATGGTTGGGTTTTTCTGATATTGTTCAGAATTACTACGATACCTATCATCATACGGCTTGTTTGGTAAGTGGCACAGGAAAACCGTTTTACGCATTAAATACTGATGTTCCAGCCTATGTTATAACTTAGTACCTCCTCAAACCTTCATAATGATATGATTTGTCCTTTTATTGATTATTTATCTCGAGAAATTCCTCGTAATTCAAGGAATATCTCAGCTAGCGCAAGTCTCTGTCATTAACCTTTGACATGTGTCATTGCTTACGTGTCATCTTTCGGCTTACTAGTGCAGTCGGGAATTATTTATAAACGATTTACGCCGGCAGACGCTTCGTTTTGCAATTTTAACTACACCCCTTTACATAATTATCTAGTTATGTGATACAGTGTCGTGTTTACGGCGTCACGGTTTAGTAGTTTCAGTCAGCTGTGTGCTTCGCTACATGGTGTTGTTTTTACCAGGTTCTGACTGAAGCCATGGAACTTCAGGCTATATTAGTGTTGTGCGGAGTAGGCGTCGCCGGGGTGGCGGTGCTGCTCCTGGTCCTGGGCCTATTTTCCACCTCTGGCACCAGTTATGAGGAGGCCATTGCCCAGCAGAGAAAAGCTGCAACGGAATTACTGGCTTTAGCTGATAACAAGAAGCCTAAAAAGAACCAAAAGAAAGCCATTAAGAAGGTAAGTCTTTGGTCCAATTAGACAATAAATGTTCATATTCTTTCACTCTATTTAAACTAAGTAGAATGCAAGGTAGTAAACTTTGTTAGAGAACTCAGGAACTTGAGTTTTCTTGACTTGATTTGGTTCTATTTACTACTTAACACTAATCAATATTACAAAATTTGCAACATCATTGTCCCTGATCATTGATCTTAAGATAAATTTTGTACTTTGGTACACATCTATTCATACATCATAATTCTTTTCTATTCATACATCTATGCTTATCAAGGAATCTCTAAAATTAATATCAGAAGTCTTTTAAAAACATGAAATTATTGCCCTGTAAGGTTGTAGTTTACATATTATTACTTTTAGCCTAAGTTGCTTCATATTCACTTCACAAAATAGTACAAGACTTAAGTCCTATAGTATTCAGTTATATAAGTATAATACAGGTGACTTGGTACTTATATACACTTGAAATGGTTAGAGATAAACAGATTTCTGTTCTGGGTTAGCCCAATTTTCACGAGTAACGGAGACATCTTAGTGTGATAAGGAGATTTGATAAGATTATACTCTTATTTGTTTGAGCCAGTGTGGGATCACTTGTCTATATTAGATATGGACACATTCTTTCTGTGAACAGGTGGACATAGTATGAAAACTTTTTGGTATTGTCTGGTGTTATGTATGAAAAATTTAAGTTGTAAAATGTTGTAGATATGACCTAAAATACCTAGAGAACTAATAATCCCTCTTGATGACCTCTTACACCTGAGGGACAGATTAATCACCATGCATAAATATAGTCATGAAAGCGCAGGATTGTACTTATGACTAGTTCTGAGTATCCTCATTTCTGTTCACCCCATTTTGATACAGAAACCACCAAATCTCAATAATCAAGAAGTAATACTATTGTTGTTTGTGAAATGCAGAAAAGAAGGGCAGCTTGTTACATTCAGATTAGATTATACCTAAATGAAGACTTCTGTATTATTGTATAAAAGGCAGGCTTCACAAAAATAATTATATACTCTTAAGGGTATTGTTCGCGGAAATGAGCGAAACGAGTGTTTTCATTTTTCAGTTTAAAACCTATTTAGAACTTACTGACACCTATCATACTTTCAAGGTGAGCATAATGAAAGACTGAAATTGATGACTGAAGTAGTTTCAAGAGTTAAATATCAATAATTACGTAAATATAAACGCATAAAGTTGATAAAAAAATCAGAAAAATGGCGCAAAACAGGGTTTTGTATTTTTTCGTTTATTTCGTCACGGAGTAAGATCTGAAATCAAAATATACAATAATGGGTTCTCTAAATACTAAATAATTTGACTAAAAACATATTAGGTCCTGTTTTATTCATAATACTGCAGTTTTCGTAAGTATAAAACGCCCAATTTTGGGGCCGCCATCTGTTTCATACATTTTTATATGGACAGCTTACGCGTCCGCCGCGAGTCGCTAGTTTCAATAGATCGCGTTCAGAATTTGGCGAATGCCAGCGTGGGGAGCACGTCCATTTTGTTGGCGATCACAGCTAAACCGCTAGATAATCACACGCGATCAGTTATTTATTAGTTCAATAAGTGAAATTTGGAAATCAATGTGTAATCACTTTGATGTTTGAGGTTATTGCTTATTATATTACAAGCGATTTTTTTCTTTCGAAGGGAACTGCTAAAGTTGATTTATTCTACATGTATATTTTTAAGAAGTATTTTACTTGATGCGACGCCATATTTGATATAAATTTATTCTTGCGTCATTTATGCCTATGACAGGTATGTCAGACATGATATGAAATAATCATGATAATTAATGTACATAATTTTGATTTACCGCCTTGATGTTTCGGATATTATGATAAGAAGTTCAGAATATACATACATGATACCTACTGACATCACTTCAGCTTTCTTCCCAGTAGGTAGGCAACAATTAGTGAACCCCAGGATAGGTTGTTTATGGTGTATATATATACGTATGTATGTATACACACACATATACATAATTATATATTATGCATAATGACCGTGACCGGAATTCAGGGTAGTCAGAGTTTGAGTATGCATTTGGTGATGCTCGAAATCATAAATATACATTTGGGATACTCTTTGGCATCTTGAATTAGAGTTTTTAGCGTACTGCAGAATAGGTTATACCGGTACCGGACAGATATACGGAAAGAACGGCAGCCAGTTAGATTTTGTTTTTTTTTACGACTCAGACTCATATCTCTCAAGAAGGGTAGACCGCGGAGCAATTTTTTAGAGATAAATTGCTATCGAAATCCGAATTCGGTCACTAGGCTCTCATAGCGGTATTGGAGGTCGCACCAAAAAAAATGTATAATTATTATACATATCCCTGCTGCTCAAAATTTTGCTCAGTAGTCTGTAGGTATTGTTTGCCTCGGCAAACTTTACGCATGAATCGAATATTTGAAGTTCTTTTTCAGCTCAAAACCATACGAAAATACAAGCGCATTACTAGGCTCACAGACTTCTACAGGAGGTCGGGTTAGGGGTACTCACTCAAGTACGATCCAAAACACTATTTTCTTATTGTTTCTATAAAATTACAATTATTTACCACAAGTGATTTATTATTTAAATATTGATTACTTTTATATATTTATGACTACAATGTTTTTAATATATATTAATAAATAATAAGTTGTTGAATAATCTGATTATAATTTATTAGTGTTTTGTTTCGTTTACAACTCAATTGATACACGGAACGTGCATCCGCCATGACAATAAAGTTTGTTATGATTTTGTTATATCAAGTTTGATGTGATTTTATTTCAGTGTTTTTGAAAC